>JAVSBV010065971.1:0-10429 GCA_033117975.1 Parotocinclus spilosoma
AAACATCTCAAGGATGATCAGTGGAAACAGGATGCACCTGAGCTCAATTTTGAGCTTCATGGTGAAGGCTGTGAATAATTACGTAAATGTGATTTCTTAGTTTTTTATTTTTAATAAATTTTCAGAACTCTCAAAAAAAACATTTTTTTTCACATGGTCATAATGGGGTATTTTGAGGAAAGAGATGTATGTAACAAAATGTGGAAAAAGTGAAGCGCTGTGAATACTTTCCGGATGCACTGTAGATAGCCGTTTGCCATCATGGCACATGCAGTTAGCATATTACACATAAGTCAGCACTGATAGAGTGGAAGCGTAATCAAATTCTATCTCAGACTGAAGTGACGGCAGATTGAACCTCAGGTTACCATTACAGGAATGGGACATGGTTTATTAACCAATCAGAGAACAGTGATCGTCAGTACATTGTTGGCACAGCATGGCATGGGAACACATTGGGCTTGGATGAAGTCTTAAGTTTCAGGGAATGTTTGTTGAGAATAGAAGGAGGTGGAGTTGGTACATCCAGGCTTGTTTGCTAGCACACACTCCTTACAGCGGGTGCTGGGCTATTTCGGTCTCACAGTTGTGTCATGTTTCATCTCACTCTCTCACACTAATGCTGACTTCAGATATTCCTGTTACACTGCTATGTTCAGATGTCCCATAGTTATTTTACAGGACAGAATTTATTTTTGATCATTCTTTATTGAATTGGCCATTCCACATCTGTTTTTACTGTCAGTTAGATTAGGAATTATGCACCGTGAAAGTCTTCTGTTTTGAGAATTGAGAATTTTGAGAATGATGACTTTGACAGGTGAACACATTGTGAAATAATTTTTTCGACTTTCCTTACCATGAGAAATAGTCTTTGTACTTTCAGCAATGTATGGAAAAGCAGACAGAACCAAGGAGGTCGATGCAAACTGTCTCAAATATTTGTCCAGCACTAGATGTCCATGCATGCACAGAGACCCAGGGAGATCGGTTAACCCCCTGGGGTCTGAGGCTTTTTAGCATTCGGTTTCAGATCATGTTTAATATACAGTACATGTTAACACGTTTACACATTTTTAAGGTCATCGCCAATGGGATGCCTGATATCCATACATGTATATTTCAAGTTCAAGTTCAAAGAGTTTATTGTCATATGCACAGTACAGAAACAGGTTTCCGTGTACAATGAAATTCTTTTTTTGCTCCTTGCCAAGAATGCCAATTACAGGAAGAAAAAAAAATACAGACTAAATATTAAATAGGACTAGGCTGAAAAAATACTAGGAGGAAATAATACTAGGAGTTACTTCACGTATTACAAACGATGTCATAATGTAAACTCCTTTGTTTTATTTAAATTATTCAAGATCTAATGATCTCAGTGCTGACCTGCAAATACGCTGAGCCCACCAGATAGGTGAAGTGACAAAAGGGTGAAATTCCATAGAAGGAGGAGCCAACAAACTGAGTATTCTCGCCTTTGGCTCGTGTCTACGACCAAATCACAGCCGTGATGTTATTCGCGATAACACACTTCCTCTTGTGTTCTATTGCTTTTATACAACAGTTTTTTTTACAAAATGAAGAAAATAAATCAAAGAACATCAAGAAATTAATAATAAATATGCTTTAATAAGGACGGAGCCTTCCGCCAAAAAGTAGTTCCACAACAACAGTTCCATGGCCTGTCTTAAGGGCTACAATATGGCGTATAGTTTATACAGGCTAACACCACGAATGGTAACTTTAAATCAAAATTGGGATTAAGCGAAGATTAAGCGGACAAAAAATACATATACTTAAATACATACATTTAAGTCATTTTTAGGTGTGAAGTCTTCACTCTTCTTCAGAGTCTGTCCAATGTTATGTTAAAGGCGTCCATTTGATTTATTTTTGAAGGTTGTATAAGCACAGATACAAAAACGTTTGTGTGTATATGCCGTTACTAGACATCGCGCCCGCAGAGTGATACAGCTTTAGTGTGAGAAAACCGTGCTGTTATCACGTATATCAGCACGGTTAGAACACTTCTCAACCAGATTGTGAGGTCGGAACTAACTGTTGTATAACCCTATATATAACATATTGTCTGTAATTAAACATATTTAATATGGTGTTTGGAAAATGTCCAGATTTTGTAACAGTCTATGGTAGCCTAGTAGCTTAGTGGTTGAAGTACTGGACTATGGACCAGAAGGTCCAGAGTTCAAATCCCTCCTCTGCCAAGCTGTCTCTGTTGAGTTCTTGAGCAAGGTTAGTACTGTTGACTTAAGTACGAAAAAAAATATAGGCTATAACTTTGGAGGCTTGTTTATCATTTGTTTATATGTACATTGCTAGTCTTTTGTTAGACTAATATGCTGGATCAGATATAACTTCTTTTCCAGTCTATCAATTTTGTACAAAATATGCATGTATGTATGTATTAATCAGTGCAACATCCATTTGAACATGGGACACACCGCTACATCTTTGACATATTTAGCATAAATTTCTCACAGATGTTTGACTCAGAATGAGAATTTGTATTAAACCCTGGTTTTGATTCAGAATTATTTCTGAAATTCAAAAGAACCAGGTACACGTAGGAAGAAAAACAAAACAAAACATTTATTTTACTGGTTGGTTCCGAGTACACATTCTATTCTATAAATTGGCAAACGTACGTCTGTAATAAGGAGGCAGCTATATACCAGGACCGGTGTGTCATCACATGGTATTGTTTTGATACACAAGGCTAGAGCATTAGTGGAAGATGAGCACTTGAGGGTTTGCCTCTGGTTGGAGAGAAAAAGTAATGTAGATGTGTTTACACCTCCAACATTGCTGGTGCTTTAGATGTTTTGCAATGTGAAGCCCTATACGAAGCTATTGTTAGCTTTTGAGTTTGAGCTATGTTAGCCAGGAGAGTCTTGCGCTTCATATGAACAAAGCTTAAAGTGGTTTAATGACGTAAAACACATTGCTGCCGACTGGGCACCAGCTCTCCCTCAACCCCAGTATTGAGCGAATGAGAAAGTGAATTAATTTATTACTTTCGTTTCATGTCTCTGAGTAAAAGCAACAGATCTCTGCGGCAGTTTTAGATGATGAGAGTGTAACAGATTAGATGAAATTATCAGTGGTACACAGCTTAATCTTTTAATTTAAGCTGAATTTTCTAAACACCTGATACCAAATAAGTGTCTTCTCTACATACATTTAGCTGCAAAATTATTACAACTAATGCTTTGGAACTATAAAATGTTACGAAATCGCCAAACACTGCAGAGGGCTTTTAGTTTGAAATGACAAACGAAAATGAAGAGCGATTACTCTCAGGGGAGATTGAGAAGACAGTCAGAGGAGAGAAAGGTAGATTCATTTGAATGAAGTAGGAGAGATTTTACAGTTGAAAAGAACATAAACATAAACGTAATGTAAAGCGTGTCGCACATTGGCATCGGGTGTGCATGCATGAGTAATAGTACATCAAATACAGTTTAAACAGAAAAGGCAGATATTTCTTTTCTTTGGGGGCGGGGGGATTGGTTGACACCAGTGCTGAAAAAAATCCTAGAAGAAACCCAGAAATGTGTATATGAATTATAAAAAAAATCAAACGGTGCCCGTACTGGCCCTGAACAAAATACATTAGCTTGCTGATTGTCAGAGAATTTTAGCAAGCAGAATAAAAAAGAAGAGAGTACATCATTAAAAGATTCTCTATCTCCACCAATTATATACACTGCTAACACTAAATTAGGGGATATTTCAAAATGAATATGCAGAGAATCCCACAAAAACTGCTGGACAGTCTGATCCTGTCCATGCCCCATCACTGTCAGGGTGTTTTGGCAGTCTGACTATACACCCTACTGACCAGTCAATGTGTGATACTCTCATCCAGTTTAACATGCTTCTGTTCATCCCCATGTATATGTCACTTGCTACTCAATCACCATAATCTCAATCTCTGTAATCAAACAATTTTCTTTGACTTTTTATTTGCTTTTCTGATAATCTTATTTTTGTATCTTATTTTTAATCACTTCATATTCAATTTAAATATCCTCTAACTTTTGTGAGCAGTGTATTTCTTCATAGTATTAAGCCTTACAATGTCAAAGCCCCACAATCAAAGATGTCAGTGTATATTATTCTTAGACATTTTGGCATATATGATTATCTATTGGATGCGATGTTATTGGAGTTGTACAAAACAATAAACATTAAAAGATCTAGGTCAAGATCTATCATTGTCCTTACCCTGATTGGGATAAGCAGGGACTGCAGAGAGATAGAGAAAGGTAACGTGTTGCCAGTTGTGTCTGTATACATTTATTACATGACTCTGACCAACAAACCCATGTTAGTTGTTAGTAACTAATTGAATAAAAGATTTATCTGATTTTCCTCAAATCATATGTAGCGGTTTCATTAAGAATACTAATGTTTTCATTATTTTGCAACTGAAGATTAGGCGAAGCATTGGTGAACCAATGCCAATTATAGTCTATAATTAAGTTTCCAGTTGCTGGTGAGATTTTCGCTTGTAAAAGCATCTGGGCCTAATTTTGTAAGGCACTGAACCATTAACTAACCTATTTATACCAAACATCTTTATAGAGTACTGTGACAAATACAAAAGTAGGACAAAGTAAGTAATCATAGGCACTTTTAGGAAATAGGATGTCACAGAACCCTCAGATCCTCACAATTAAAACGGGACTTGTCTCTTAGCCGCACTACTTTGGAAAACACGAAACTTAAACAAGCTCTGTTGATGTTGCAGAAAAGAAGACATGTGATCATGAAGTGACTCATAATTCATTTTTTTTCACTCTGAACAAAGTTGACCTAATAAAACAAGACATAATTTAGACCACACTCATACAGTTTTATATATAGAAAAAAAATCAAACAAATCATGTGCATTGCCTGCTTTCTGTATGAGGCATTTTTTTCACTGCTAAATATTGTATACTGTATAATCATACTTCTTTATGTGATTAATGCAGGTTATCTACACTTTTTAACTACACTACAGATTTTATGTGAAATATCACCTAATTTATGTGAGTATTATGAAACGAGTTGTGAATTGGAAATCTTTTTTTTCATATTCTGGCTGTATGTGGATAAATAGACAAAGTGTGATATCTTATTAACACCAGTTTTTAAAAGTATAGTTGTTCTTGGTATGTGCTTTTCAGGCTTGTTTTTGCTGAGCTTTTATCTGTATTTTTCCAGGTATAGATGATAATGTACTTGACTGTTCAAACAGAAGCAAAAAAAAACAACCTTGGCAAGCAAATATTACATACCCAGAAGTGAAGATGAGAAAATCATATTGAGAAATTGTGGATGTCCTTTACCTCAGAACCCAAGCTGTTGTGAAACTAATGCTTAAGCTGAACTCTTTTTTTTTTTAATTATTTTCAACCTGACCTCTGTTTTTATTGTGTGCTTGGTATCCTTGACATAAAATGTGAGCAGGGAGAGTATTTACTTAAAGGCTGTTGGGTGCTATGTACAATTCTTATGTTATGGTCTTTGAACGTTTTGTAACAATTCTTTGTTGTTTTTACAGACTCGTGCCAAAATGATACTAATGAATCATCTGATACCACAAATTTAAGCAGAGCTTCATCTTCTAGAGAACACTTTGCTGATGTGCAGGAGGTTGTTCGTGGGGACAGCCCGTCTCATGGTGGCCCTGTAAGAAGTAAGTGTTTTTTGAGTAAAATACCGACACAATAAGTAAAGAAGACATGATTATTGAAAATAAAGCTTTTAGTAAGTATCTTAATGTTTGACTCCACCTCCACTAGCCTGGAACCAGCTAATCTGGCACTGATGACTGTTCCTTATTCGAAGTCGCATAGATTGCATGATTTTCACATTCATATGTGGATTTATTCTGAAACTGATCCACAGAAATCTTGATCACGTTTTAGTGTCGAACAGAGAGGTCATGTGTGCTGACGTTTGTCAGGGTCAATTTCCCTGAATGACATTGTGCAAAACGTGAGTGAGAGTTAGTGACCCTGGCACGAATGATGTTGGCGCTCATTTGCACTGACAAGATGCACCTGCTTGCTCAGGCATTTGAACCCCTTTGTGAGCGGTGCCTCTCATCGCACCCTTGCCCTTCATCGGTACTCTGTAACACCTCTGCCTGAGGTAAGGTTGGTAGCACGTTTTCGTAGGCTTTTAGGGAAAGAAGGTACCACATTCCCCCATAAATGGAGTGTAGTGTAGGACTGAAAGGTCTGAGGTAAATAGGTACTCTTTAACGACTTCCTTTTTAACTTGCTGGAGTCCTTATTTTTGAGTCCATCTCTGCATGGCTTCTGTGTCTGCTGTTTAAATGGCACTCTCTTTTAATGCTCAGACCTTAAACTATAGCGATCCAGATTCAATCACATTCCTGCTTCCCAGCCAGCCCAGGTTTATGGTTAAGCAGCACATCTGAGCCATGCCTGTCCTTGACAGTGCATTAGTGCATAAGTGCATGACAGTGCGTAAGTTTGTCATAATCTTCATATTCTGTAAAATAATTTAGTGAAATATCTCAGCTTTAAAGCCTTTATACTGACCAGGTTCCAACATAGTTTTATGCCTTTTGAGCACCATCTTTTATAAGCCAAACCACCTCCATTGCGAGTGAGCACTGAGTGAACAATTAAATGTAACGACGTAGAATGAGAGGCTGTTTGTGTTAGTATTTTGTCTTTGGTTTGTTCACACATTTTTAACTTTAATCCTCTAGGTATAATGGTAGCTGGGTTGTGCACGCTGCGTGCAGTCTGTCGTACCTGGGTAGATGACACAATGGATATGTGAACATTTTTAACACGTTTCTAACAGGGGGTTTTTTGTATAGCGAGCGACATGTGATAAAACAATTAAAATATTTTTGTGGTACACAAAACGTATCAGACACCCATAATAAACAAAAGAAGTTAGGACGGAAAAGCATTTTACTACTTTGCCATTCCTCCTCACAACATTTAAAAGATGTTTCAGGTGCTAATTTTCCCCATTCTTCCTGCAAACGTTTAAAAGATTTAGTCATGAAGACAGCGTATGTTGCTCAAAAATCTTAATCTATTCCTCTGCATTATTTCTGCCATCACAGAACCGAAAAAAACATTTGCTGAGGGAAATCAAGGCAAATTTTGAACAATTCTTTTTAACATAAGGCTTCTATATTTGCAAAGTGACGATTTAAGTTGCATTTGTGAATGTTGTTCTGTACTGTAGTGCTTGATAAAGGTTTCAAAAATAATCCCTTACACATGTGGTTCCATTCACTATTGATGAATGATGGTTGTTGAGTGGTCTCTGAGGGATCAAAGATAATGCTAGTTCTGCCTAGGCTTGTGCCCTTGCCCTTTACACACAAATTCTGGCAGATTCCTTATTGTTTAATAAAATTATGGACTGTAGAGAGGGAAATATGCAAATCCCTTACAACATTTCTTGGAGCAAAATTGTTATTAAACATTTCAATAATTTTCTCTTGTGTTGAAAAACTTTTACAATTGTGTCATTTATATGATCGCCCTTATCCAGAGCGACTTACAATTCATACATTCTTACAATCCAATCAAGTTACATATTAGTAACCTGTATTAAAAATACATTAACATGGTTTTTGTTTTGACAGTGTTTGCTGGTAATTGTTTACAGTCCTAATATTCTTGCCTATAACTAGATGCAGTTGGCATCCGTTGACTGACTATAGTTGTGAGCCAAGTTCTCCATTTTATTTTCCCCTTTGGTAGTTTTAACCTCACAAACAAGTCTTTTTTTATATAACTTAAATTGTAAAGGAACTGATTTGAGTTTTACCTGCTCTCTTTTTCACTTGAAGTTGGTTCATAGTTGACAATTATCCATGTAGTTTCCTTGCCAAAACATCGCTTTTGAGAGCTGTGGGAGTAAGGATATCCCATTGTGGTTTGGCTGGCCTGCTTGGATTTGGGAATTATAGCTAAGTACTTCAGTATTCGCAGAGAATGAGTGTTTCATGTAAGGACTTTTTCTTGTGCTTGCAGAATGTGTTGTACGCAAATAAGTTTATATCAGTGAGGTCAAATAAAAGATATGTTTTTATTCCCGAATTCACTCTGTACTGTAAAAACAGTTATGAAAAAAAAAGCTTTGAAACAGTGGATGTGCTTGGAAACTTTTTCACACTTTTTTGGACAGGGGAAATGTTGACACACCCTTATCCCACATTTTAATTATGTGGAGTGTTGGATAGAACCAGAAACCTCCTCTGTGCAGAATACTTTGTGTTAAACTTGTCTTTGGTCTGTAGATTTATAATTTGTAAACTTGACACATACACAGTGAATGCTTTCTTATTTTATTTTTATTCTACCTAACAAAAACATAAATGCAACACTTTTGTTTTTGCTCCTATTTTTCATGAGCTGAGCTGGGATCTAAGACTTTTTTGATATACACAAGCCCTTTTTCTCTCAACTATTGTTCACAACTTTGTCTAAGTCTGTGTTAGTGAGTACTTCTCGTTTGCTGAGATAATCCATCCAGCTCTCAGGTAATGCTGGTTCTGATTAGACAGCACGATAATTGCCCAGGTGTATCTGAGGCTGGCCACAATAAAATTGTTGTCACATAGTACAACACTGCAATTGTTGCAAGTTTTGAGGGAGTGTTCAATTGGCACGCTTACTGTAGGGATGTTTTCCAGAGCTATTGCCATACAATAAGCTGTCTCCAAAGGCATTTTAGAGAATTTGCAAGTACAGCCAACCGCCCCCCGCAGATCACCTATAACCACACCAGCCCAGGACACATTCAGCATTCCGCATCTTCACCTCCAAGGTAGACTGAGAGTAGCCACCCGAAAGCTGCTGTAACAATCGGTTTGCATAGCAAATAATTTCTGTACAAAGTGTCAGAAACCATCTCAGGGAAGCTGATCTGCATTCTTGTCATCCTCTTCGGGGTCTCCACCTGACTGCGGTTCGTTGTTGTAACTGATTTGTGTGGGTAAATGCTCACATTTGAGGGCATATGGCACATTGGAGAGGTGTTCTCTTCATGGACAGAGCAGATGGCAGACTGTGTGTATGACATCGTGTGGGTGAGCAGTTTGAGGGTGTCAACAATGTGAATTCAGTGACCCATGGTGACGATGGAGTTATGGCATGGGTAGGAATAAGTTATGGACAACAAACACAGGTGTTTTTTATCGATGACATTTTGAATGCACAGATCTCATCGTACCATAATGAGATCCTGGGCCACGAGCATCACGTCACGTTGCAGCTCATGGAAGAAAGTGTTGCGTTTATATTTTTGTTACGTTTATGTTTAGGACTTCTGGTGTCACCAATAGTGCATTATGGCAGATATTTTAGAGGCTTTACTGCTATTTAGAGAACATTTCATTTTAATTAAAGTTTGGCACAAATCCTTTGTCCTGTTTGTATTTTGTATCTGATATTGCCGATGGTCAAAAATTGCTTTTACTCATTTTGGCACCATTTACATGTGTTTTGAGTATCAGAATGATATTTGCATTGTATGATTAGCTACATACATGCATATGTAAATGCACCCAAGATGGTCATCACTCAAGCCAGTTTAGGCGTGAGTTTGAGGTGCAATGTAGCCACATATTAAAGAAGTGTAAATGCACGAGTCTCGCCAAAATGCAACCTGACTTTCAAAACCCAGCCCAATACTTTATGGCATGATGTAACCAAACACAACTGAACTGAAACTTAAATGAATTCATATTTAGAATTCAGCAGTCAGATCTTAGTCTGGCTAACTGAAGACGCATTCGACATAAATGTATGTATTCAGTTACAATGTGCATTAAAGCAGAACACATATAAATGGGATAATTGATATTGGTTGGCTGGTGTCATATGTTCTATTTTTACACTAAATTACTTGCTTGTTAATCCAGCAAGCGAAGTGACCCCTTTGCATTGGGAAACAATCTAGATCTGCCAGTCTTATAACTTCTAGATTTGAGGTTTGTTTGTTATTTAAGATGGTTTGTTGGATCAATTACAATCAGTGTTGTGATTTTATTACAAATTGCATTGCTGATGCATTAGGTGTTGCTTGTATTTATAAGTAGACTAGATAAAAGATTTCGATCTTGTACATGTTCTAAATAATGGTATGTAATTGTAGATTTGAAGCATTGAAGATCCCAGAATGCTATCATATACTTAAACCATCCTAACTAGAGACCTTTATCCTGTCCATACATTTTAGTAACTGTGCAGGTGGGCAAAACACTTTAGAAATAACAATAATAATAAAACAAACTTAAATGCCGTTGTAGCAGTGGACATGTTAACAAGCATTTCTATATATGTGTGTGTGTGTGTGTGTGTGTGTGTGTGTGTGTGTGTGTGTGTGTGTGTGTGTGTGTGTGTGTGTGTGT
>JAVSBV010065992.1:0-10428 GCA_033117975.1 Parotocinclus spilosoma
CGCTCGGCTCAAATAACTAACCTAATTAACTAAAGATACAAAACAGGTGCGTAACTTAATCAAAACAAACCAATAGGGATGAATCAAAACGAACGCCATAACAGACGCAGGGGAAAACCGGAAACACAAAAATAAGGGATGGGGGTAAAATAACCTATCGCGGCGAACAACATGTGCACAAACCTCATCATCAACTACAAAAAAAAGGCAGACTACTGTGCTTGCCAACAAGGGTTTTGCCACCAAGTAATAAATCTTGTTTGCTAGAGGGATCAAATACTTATTTCTCTCTGCAAAATGAAAATAAGTTTCAATATTTTATACAATGTAATTTTTTGGATTTTCTTTTACACTATTGTATCTCTCACTGTTAAAATAAACCTACCCTTAAAATTATAGACTGTTCATATCTTTGTAAGTCGGCAAACATACCAAATCAGCAAAGGATCAAATCATTATTTCCTCCACTGTAAAAGGTCAGAATTGGTTTACACAACATCACAAATAATCACACTACCCACAATAAAGTGTTAAATAACATTAGATGGGTCTTACTGCAGTCAAGTGATCTATACATAAATGTTATGAGCTCCTATATTAGCAGTATTACGGTATTGTGTTAATAATGCAGTTTGTTATTAAGTTCAAGCAAATATATCAGAGGATAAAATAGAGATTAAAATGTTTCCTGGTGGTGACATGAATATATTTTACTTGAGGAAAAAGTGTTAATAATATGTTAAAGACACATTTTTAACACACTTGTGAAAACAGATTATATGTCTTTGTATTTTTTGTAGGGTCCAACAATAAACCCCCATTATCATAACTTACATTTTTAATATTAGGATTTATGCATGTAGTGTTATACTCTGTTATTATTGCTTGGTTTTTCTCTTATTACTATAATATGTATTATTAGGCATTAAGTGTTTTGTGCTAAACATATTTATATTTGCTTGAAATTGTATTATTAGAGTTCAAGCATGTAGTGCTAAATCTTATTATTATTATTATTATTAGAGGTACAGGCACCAAAGACTCTGGAAACCTATTGCTTTTATAAGGACTTTTAGATATTAACTATATAGTGACATGACCTTTGCCACAGTGCTTCTGTCTGCCGTCAGCATAGCAAACAATTATATTGAAATAAGTTCATAATAAGTAGGAATTGAAAGAAAAAAAACATTCAGCATCTACATGCTTTTTTTTTCTTTTTTAAATCAGGTATCGAATTTCCGGTGAATATGTGAGCTAAACTTTATTGCAGATGAGATAAGTAAGAACAGGAAGACAACGTTTACTACTGATCCCAAAGTCCAAATGTGTAAAGTGAGTAAAAATTAAGGATCATATTTCATATTTCTGTTCCAACTGATCTGTATCCTGTATCATAACACAGTTCTATTACACAGAAACTATTTTATATATATATAAGAAAAATATAAAGGAAAAGAGAAACAAAACCATGCTTTTTACGAGTTTAAATAAAGTTACTAAACAGTTGAACAGATTTAAGATTCATGATATTCTCGTATTACAGTTTTATATTCAGAGACTCACCGTATTCTTCTCCTAAACCGCTTTATTTGCATCTATAGAATAAGGAAGCACTTTTCTTTTTACTTTCAGTGAACCCTGCTGCGTTTAGATTTGAGATCAAAGAGTGAAGGAGGGTGGAGTTTTAAATAGGATGTTTGCCAAAAATGAATGAGTTCAAAGTCAAAAGTCTCTCTGCATGAAAACCCTGCATTACAGAATTAAATCATCTGCTGAAACCTCCAATAATACTGCAGATCACATCACTGGATCCTTCTGATGATGATGATGATTATTATTATTATTATTATTATTAATTATTAATTATTAATAATTATTATTAATTGCTTCAGTGGTAGAATTATTTCTTGTCACGTGGGAGGCCCAGGTTTGATTCCCGGCCGATGCAACTCTATTTTTTCTTTCAAATGTTGACCTTCTGCTGTGGAAACTGGACTTGTGTGATTAAAACTCCAGTCCAGGAGCATCCAAATATCCAAGAGTGTTCTCAGGTGGATCAGTAGAAATACAACTACATTAAATCAATTATCCTAAATATTTCTTGCATTGAAAGTGTACTTCCAGATAATGAACTGATCTCATTAATCAGAAATACTTAAATAAACCTTCCAATGTATTGAAACTTTACTAAACTTTCAGAGAGATTGTCAAGAAAACTGACAATGTGTAACAGGATGGTATAAATGAGGTTGTGTGCAGAATATAATTTGTTATAGAGTAGAAAGATTATATTTCTTTAGTTGAACTTTACCATTAGTGCATGAGTTCATGAAAAAAATACTGCAGTGGAAACATACCTGTTGATATAGAATATATATCTAGAAAGTGTTTCTGATTCACACACACTGCAAATTCGAAGACCTGAATTCAACACCAATATAGTTAAATGTAACACTTTTAAAGTGTTTATATGGGAACCACCAACAAAGTGTTAAATTAACACTTTACAAAGTGTTGGCATAATTAACAACAACAAAGTGTTATTAAACCAACACTAAGTGTTAAAAAGTTACACTGGTATAGACTCCAATGACTAACTCAGTGTTGAAGGTTTACACTACTGGAGTGTTAGAAATAAACACTGCACTGGTGTTTGAAGTACATTCATGTGATCTAAATCTTTATCACTAGCACAGTGATCTACATTAAGTTCAAAGCGTGATACCGATTTACTGGTGTTTTAAAATTGAAAAAATTAATTGCACAAATAAATAGAACAGTCATGGTTTTTATTCACCAATCAACTTCAAGCTTAACAGCATGTCAGTCATGAAAAGATAAAGCCTGAGAAGTAAGAGATCTACAAAATACAACATTCTGTAACAATATAAAAATGTGTGTCACTGCCATATGCCATCTGAAGGTCAAATGGTTTGAAATACCTGAGCTCATCTGGTTTGATTACAGAGAGGTGCTGCTCTTCCTCAAGTACACAAAATGCATGAAGGTGCTCAATAAATGTGGTTTCCATGTCTGACACAACAAAATAAATTTCACTTTTCAAAAGTATGGTGACAATTTTACTAAATACTGGCATTTCATCAACAACATTAGTGCAAACAATAAGACCAGTGCGATACTCACAACCACAACATTTTACCCAATTAGTTTGACTTATTTCCGCAGCACGATCAAGCTTAAAGTAGTCTGAAACCAATTCACTGTTTTCAATTTCATTTAATGTTACAGTCCTGACAGGTCCAGATTCAATGCCTTTGATGGTTAATGATTCCCAATGATACGCAATAGCCATCTGGTGTTTCAATGCAAGGGACTTTGTCAGATTCTTAAAATTTTTTATACAGGATTTGAAAAACTGGTGCTTTGCTTCGTACCTCATAGTCCAAACATGTACCAAAGGTCCAATTTGCCGAATACATTCGGGATAGTGAATCATGAAGTGATGCTTTGGGATCAAATTATTTTGAGGGTAAACTTCTTTAAACAAACAGTGATGCTCTGCAATGAGGTGCTTCAAATACACAGTCATCCCGTCTGTGATGCTTGGAGAGAACAAAATATTGATTATGTCTAACAACAGTAACATTAAATGCCAGTGTCTGTTCCCTTCTGGTACAACATCACCAAATATCAGAGGAATGTTTTTAATAAGGCACATTGTTTGTATGGCATTAAGACCAACACTATTACCTTGAAGGGACATCTTAGTTGGTTTATTCTTTTTGTCCATATGGCCATAGTTAAACGCATAGACTCTTAAAAGAATATTTTCCAAGGGAATTATGTTTGCACTCATGTATTCAAATAACAGCTTGATTTCATACTGTCCTACACCCTCCAAGATGTCATGCATTATATCAAAAACATAGTTGTCCGTCACACTGAAATATGTCAAACTATTGAAAATACTATCTCGCTTAATTCCATAGCAAGAAGCTTCAGCAGATTTTTGTGCAAGCATACTGTAATGCTGCTGATTCAGTGCTTTGGTGCGCAGAACGACTTGTGGGTCATCTGCCCTGAACACTGTCTGAGCAGTGGCTTTATCAGTAAGACACATCCTGCAGTAATAGTTAGCACTAAAAGATTCCACATAGCCAAGAATACCATTCAACCCTAAATTGTCACCTGTGATCTGTGAAATAGTACCCCTAAGAAGTTGCTCAGAAAATGACACTTTCATTCCATTGTGCTCCAAGAGTTTAATATGTTCAATAAGTGGTCTTAAAATTGTATCAATGCCATACTTCTTGGCATCTTGAGAATGAAACAAGGAAATTAGATGGATATTATTTAGCGAAGAATTCAAGAGTGGTGGGAGGTTTCTGAGTGTGAAATACAAACATCCAAGTTTGTGAATACCTTGTTTAGATCCCAAGGGGTTTGCTGTTTCAAAATCATCGTAATAAACTTGAATTTGCAAGGCATTTTTATACTGTGAATATAGTGGATGTGTTTTGTAATAGTTCCCATCACAAAAATCATGGTAAAGGTCATTCTCACAGATTGACTGAATGTGACTACAAACTTCCCTGTTCTTGAAAATGAACTCCAAAGTCTTCAGCAAGGGTATATAAATGAAAGTGTCATTGACTGGTACTTGTTCATACATTCCAGAGACTCTGTTTTTTCTTGAATCATATCTAACACCTAAATGAATTTCAGTAGGCTCCACCACCCCCCATTTTTCACAAAAGTACTTCCTCCATTTAGCATTAGTGTTTAAATCACTGAAAGGATTGTGTAAATTTTCCAAAATGTCTTCTACTGCCTTTCTACATGAATTTTCCGGGGGCACAACATTTAACACTTGGCTCTTAATTGTTGTGTGGACTTCATTTACAAGTTCTTCCATACTTTCCACCACAGACAAAATAACATTGTTGGCGACACCACTACCCTGTAGCTTTGCAATCACAGACGCACACATTTCAGTGGACATCTGGCGAGTTTCAGGCTGATTGAGCAAATCTGTGGTTGCCTCAGGATCAGAACCAGCTTGAGACACAACATGTTCTACGTTTGAAGGCAAGGCTACAGACACTGGAATGCTACTGCTAGATGTATAATCAACTGTATCTCGTTCATGAACAATATGTAGGTGCTTTCTAAAACCTGCAAAACTTCTGAACTGAAGAGAACAACCATCCTGAGCACATATCAGACAAAATGTTTTTCCTGGATATAAACCATGCAACAATTTTATATGCCGAATCAAGGTGCCAGGTGTATCATAGAACAATCTGCAAATGTAACATTTAAACATTTAGAAACTTTGCTCGGAGTTCTTTAACTTTTGGACTCTCTTTTGTGGTGCCTACATGAATCCCATACACCGTTGTCTGGAGAAATGTGTACATGCTACTGAGCGATTCATCGTAGTTTAGGCTGAAAACAAAATGAACCTTGAAAAGTTCATCGAATGCTGCCAAATAGGTCTTTCCCTGGCATGGAATCAGCTTCTTGTCAATGACTACATAGAAGTTGCTGATTGCCTGTCTGGTGGCTCCGGAAGCAAGGAGGTATGGCTGCCGTGGTCCGTCCTTTTCTATTTGCTCTTCCAGGCTCCTACAAGACTACAAGTACACATAAAAATTAGAAGCATTACACTAATCTTATCAAGAAAACAATTAACCAGAAATTGGGGTTCAACTGAAAAATGTGTGATAAAGATCTGTCATACTTTGTGAAACATCACAAGATGGTCCATAGCTTGGCATGCACTGATCTTCTGGACTTTTTTCCTGCCAGGAGACTGAGGTGGTAACATGTGCAACAAAAGAAGGAATGATGCCATATCACTGTCCCACTCTGTAGGTGGAAAAGTGTATTACAGAGTTGAGAAATGCCAAAAGGCAAAAATGTATACAATTAAATGAATAGGCTAAATCATACAGATTGTTTTCATGTGCAGAAATGTATTGGGAATTGTTACAACAATACATCCAAAGTTCCCTGAACAAAGTTAGTTATTAAATATATGAATAAACTGAGTTACACCATGACAACGCTTAAGACATCAATTTACAATAGGTTTTATTAATGGCCTAATATTTGTTTTCAAAATGTACTCATAGTTGCAAGACACGTGCAGGCCATTGTTCTCAAATAAATAATGTGAAGGGGAATTCCAGTTTTAAAAATTTCCCACAATGACATTGTTTACAAAAGACAACTGATTAATGCAGAAATTTAGAAAACTCTTTGGAGTTCCCCTTCACGTTCACTAAAAATCAATACATGTTATTAAACAAAAAAATGCTAAATATTTGAACCCTTTATTTGTATCCAAAATGTAATTTCTCATCACAAACGGGGCAAACAGTGACAATGAGTGAGGTACATTCTAGCAAAGCTGCATAGAAAGTTACTGATATTGCAGTGATTTTGCTCAAGCATACCTGCTGAGTCATTTAATGACTGCTCTCCTTGCTGGTCCCTGGCTGATATTAGCAGGCGTTGTAAGAGGGGTGTGGATGTGAGGGCTTCTGCTTCTTTAATCACCTTAGTTGTATAAGATGTATGCCATTTCTCTAGCAATCTAGCTGCTGTTTCTGGGCCAAAGAGAAGGCTAAAGTCTTGAAGTATCTTAAATATAACAAAAAGAACACATGGAAACCAAACAACTACTAAATTTAAATTCCAAAAAACATTAATTAAATTCATTTTCAGACATATTGAATTAACTTACCAATCCTTTTGTGTCCAACACTCGTGGGAATACAGAGAAGACTGTATGTGATGTCTCAGGATTATGGACAAGCCTCTGCCGATATTCAAATGTTTCACGCATTTTCAACAGTATAGTCTCTCTGTCACTGTTATGGTTCATTAGTGCAATGGCCTCTTTACAGGAATCCTCTGGTAACTGGTTGTCAAGGTGGTTATTGTTCCTCCCAAATGTTGGACCTCCGGCAGTTTCCATTTTTGGGAAAGGCTTCACAGTGAGCTTAGTCTTCCTCTGAATGGTTTTCAGACGCCATGCCAGAAAGCCAGACCCACTCTGACTATCATAGAAATGCTCCTAACAAACAAGATAAGAGTCCCTCAAAAGTCAGAAAAATATAAATTAATGTAAATACCATGCTAATAGTGCAGGCATTTAACTCAGTCTTTTTTCAATAATAAAAAACTATGAACACAGTGATGAAAGTCCCTGCTCCAGAACTTACATAGCCTTTTGGGGAGAGTGGATCTTTAAGGGTAGGTAACAAGGTGATTATTCCAAGAGCATACTTTTCCTTTGTAAGCCGTTGTGGGATTCTTCTGAAAAATATATATTAAAAAAAAATTATATATCCATTAAGAATAACAGACTGGACAGAATATTGTAAAACAAAGTAAAATAAATAAAAAAACATACCCCTCAGTTTCTGTCATATGGGCAGCAAGGATATTAACCATCTGCCTCCTTGAGCTGTCACATATAGTTCCTGTATTTTCATATTCTTTAAGCACTGCTGTTCCTCCAGGTTTGGTGAGAAGAATGTTCTTTATCAGCTGAACAGATAAAAAAACGATTTTAGTCAAATTTACTACAAATACAAAAGACCATGTCTCACTAAAACAGCAACTGTAAAGACAAAAAAATATTTGTCTGTATAAAGAAAACATTCAAATTAAAAAGCCTGACTGGGGAGGGGAGTGGGGTCTTACATCTTTGGCAGCTGAACTCTGCAACACTTCTTCTCTTCTAATTCGTTTAAATGGGTTGAACCCATCACTGTCACTTTCTCTGCTCGAGGAGGACAGGGACATTGTATCAGTCAAGCTGGGTGAGGATAGGTTTGAGTCAGAAGCTGTGAAAACAGTAAATGTTTAATATATACATTTGTAAAATCATTATCAAAATTATATGAATAAGTTATCTAAATGTTATTTAAACAAAGTTTAACGCCAACATCCCATACAACAGGAAAGAACCCTCACAGTCATCCTGGATGACAAAGCAGATGTCCCTTGAGTTTGCAAGATCAGTAAACACATCTTGATCCACCTCTGTCCCAGTCTCATCTGTCACTTTCAACAGTGTACCAAGAGGTATAGAAAATTTCTCTTTCACTAAAAGAATCAAAGTTTAAACAAATTTTACACAATTTGTCCATGAGGCACTAATACTCAATCAAAATATGACAATCCAGAACAACATTTTATTTAAAAAACAAACCTTCTGTTATGAAAACTTCAAAATACATGTAAGCCTCAGCGATCTTGATGTACTTTCTTTGATTCTTATACTGTACTTTTAAAATCATGTTGCCCTAGAAAGTGCCTGTAACTGACAAATCATGCGGGGTTACAACTGATCATTCAAAAGCAGAACTGTAAAAAAAATTTTTATATACACTAAAATCCAACTTGGGTGTAAGTATACAACAATAAGCCTAACTCTTAATATTGGAGGAAACGGGTAGAACTGAACAGCCAAGAACATGTTATATAATATCAACATACAAAAATCAATTCAAGAGATTACAGACTGCAAACATCTGTTGTGAAACCAAAGGTAGTTTTTTAAAAATCTGCATATACATTCCACTCCAAGTATTGGAACAATGAGGACCGTTATTTGTGCTGTAGAACTGAAAACATTTGTGTTTGACATTAAAAGATGGATACAAGTGTAAATATTTAGTTTAAGTCTAATTCACAGTAATCTATTTTAAGATTTGTTCTAAAAGTTATATTAAAATTATATTTTTGCTCACAAGAGGTTCAGACAAAAGGTGCCATCTTCTGAACCGTGTATCTTTTGCAAAAATCTCAAAATCTCATTCATTTTTCTAATAATATTTATTGCAATAATAATTGCAATAGTTTAAATAAATATATATTTATATGATATAAAATAATAATATTGCAATTGTTTATTTTTGTCTGCGATATATATTGCAATAGGAAAAAAAATCTAGCATTCACTAGAAGTCAATGATCAAACATGTCAAGATATTACCAGTGCATGTTTTTTCCCAAAATAAGGAGCTCACATCTGTAAATTAATATTAATTAAAGTTTTTTTTTTAAATAAATATTTAAGTAACGGTTCTGCCATTAATAATCAAGGATGACTGGTTGTTTCACTGTGCACCTAGAAATTGCATGTCCCATATCAAAATGTTGGTGTTTTGGAGTAAAATAATATCTGTTTTGTTCTAATCCGAATAAACGATGCAGCTTGATGTGTATGGTATAATTTGTGCATACGAACATCGTGATGAAGATGCTCAAACTATAGTTTGAAAGCTAAGTAAACACATTTTAAGACACTTTATTACCTTAAATTCAGCAGCTCTAATTATCGTCATTTTACAGATACCCAGGAATACTATATAATAGTATATAACTATAAAGTTACAGCTGATTTGTAACTCTCATTCCACCTTAGATGCTAAAACAGCGGTTACTACGAACCTTAAGTTAGCTTCTTATTTGACTTTTTCATTCCACATTAAATGCTGCGGCAGTTCAATTTTATGAAAACAGAAAATACATACGTAAACTGGACAAAGATTTACAGTAAAATCCACCAAAATATATAGTTAATTTCACAATTAAATCGCTGGCTGTGGAAAAAAAAAGGTCTTACCTCAAAAGCACTGGAAAGTTCACACAGACTGACGGTTTATAAAACGACTAGCTCTAGCCAGCTAATAATGCTAACCAATTATCTTTTGATAGTCAGAAAGGCTGTTCAAATGAAACTTACTTAAATATTACAAAACATAATTAATCGCCAATACTGACCACAAAACAGCAACTGCAGCACCACAAGAAGTATAATTTTGAACAAATACTCACCGCATTCGCACCACTTCTCGCCAGAAGAAAATGGCGTCCGTGTCTGTGAAGAAACTTTCGCTGAGAGGCACAAATGCCCCGGATGTAGAAATTAACGACCTTGAGCGTTAGCCGTTTTGAACGCTGCAGAATTACACCTTACTAAACTTCACACTTACACCATGTAGTGTCAATCCAACTATATTTAACTCCAGAATCTTTACACTATAACTCTGAATTCAGTAACACTGTAATTTCAACACTGACAAATTTGCTGTGCACCACCTCTCACACGCTAAGCGAGCGCTCTACCACATGAGCTAATTCCCCTAGAACCTGCACCTCCCTGGACTGTCATTTGCCTTTAGATTGACCATATGCTTTTACAAACCCAAGTAGAGTGTCTACATTTTACATGTCATAAAGGCAATAAACATCCATAACTTGCTTAAGCACAATGGAAAATACTACACCAGACAATACTTACTTTGCACTAGGACACTCACCTGAAAATTCAACAGTAAAATTAGATGGAAACAAATAGGGACTGCATTGTACAGCCCTATAGCAGATTTATAATTCTCCAAGGCAGTAAAACTACACACATTTATAACATTACATTGGATG
>JAVSBV010066003.1:0-10428 GCA_033117975.1 Parotocinclus spilosoma
TATATATATATATATATATGTGTGTGTGTATGTATGTGTGTGAGTGTGTGTATATATATATATACTGTAATATATATATATATATGCACTAAATATTTTATATAGTACTAAACACAATTGTTGGCACCTTTGGTGGAAACTAAAAAAAAGACGTTGAACCATTTAAATGGAAGCTCCCCAAAAAAGTACCCTATTCAGAAAGCCATACGTGGGCGCAATTGTGATAAAAAACACACTCCAAATGATAAAACAAGCAGGAGTTGGAAAAAAACATTACTGGTGGTGTGACATTTTACAATGATACCCACAAAAGGTGTGCAAATGAGATTAAAATGCTAACTGATGTAGACAAACTGATCAATGTGGTTCTGTGCTGATAATAAGGACTTATTAGCTAGCTGGACTTTTAGTTTACACGTCTCTGAACATTTAAATTTTAATAATGATGATGATGATGATGATGATGATTATTTATTATTATTAATAGTAATAGCAGTGGTAGAAATGTACTACTGTTGGACACCTAGGACATAGTGGTGATATCAGAGGTGAACTTTTTACATTTTGTTGACATGCACAATTTCTGTGCTGTGCTTTATAGACAGAAACAGATAAACAGATTGTGGAAAACCAAAAATTCCTTCCAAAAATGGGAATTAGGATTTCCCCCTCACCTTGGCTGCTACAACAGCCTTTGTTCTTCTAAAATGGCTTTTCACCAGATTTTGGGACATGACTGCTTCCGATGTTCCTTTACTTTCAAGATGTTTGCTGGTGTTGATATTCGTCTGTACAAGTTTTCAATCAGATATGGCAACTCGCTTCTCTGTTTGTTTAAGCAGACCAGGCTAGAAAGATAAAAGTAAGAAATGTGTTATACTGTGGAATTGGTTAAACCCATTCTACTGCTGTTTGTCTATGGAGAATTAGGAAATGTACACTTTTTTTGATAATGAATTATGAATGAAAAGTAAGTGTTGCTGGAATAGCAGAGCTCAATAATTAAAAGGGGTGTGTACAAACCTGTGTGTGTATATATTGTTTATTTGATCAAAAAGAACATTGGTTAAGTAGTTGTGTTTGGTTTGCAATTTAAAACCAATATGCTAAAACGTGATAAACGTTGCGCATTGTGATCCGACATAGAAAACAATGAAATGCTATTTTTTTTTACCTAATGCCCTTTTAAATGAAACATAATTATCTAACATCTCAAACTGATGCCCACAAAAAAACAAGTGGTGTTAGTGGTTTTGTCTTTTAGGCAATAAACTGAGAAGAAGCCATCTTCAAAACAATCATAAGCTCCAGCTCATAAGGAAAGGTTTGCATATAGAACGTCCAAGTCAGAAAATGCAGCACCAATGACATTAGTTAATGACTGGTTAATGAACCTCTCCAATATGTACCAAAGCACACTGAGAGCACAACAGACACCTGAGGAATATTTCGAGACCATGCCTACAGCATACAAAAATCACCTCTGATGGCAAGCAATGTCTTGCATAGTATGGACCTATCCATGACACCATTGATCTGGAACAAAATAAAGACAGTATTGAAACTGGGGAAGAAGTGTTATGAAATCCTTGCTCGATATTGAATTAAAACGGTGACATGTCAAGTTAAATTGAAGTGATCTGTAATATAGTGGAATAGATCAGAGTCAAATCGTATCAGCTTAGTATTGAAACAAAGTGTATTAAATCGTACCTGTTTATCTGTGTCAGTTTTGCATGATCAAAGTACGTGAAAAGGAGAGAGCCACCTTTCTCAGAGCTTTGTTGGTCTTTTCTTACTAAAGCTGACCAAGGGCAACCAACACATTTTGTTGAAATGCTCCTGATAGATCTTTGTCCCTTGTTGAAGTCGCTTATGTCTTTATGCCTTTTTAACTGTTACACTCATTTGAGGATGTGAGATCTTCCTCTACCTGTTTGACAGGTGTAACAGGATTCCCAGTGGGTTCCATGGCCCAAGGATTATTTTGACTCTGTCAAACTACAAGTGGAAAGAATGTTTACATAGAGAATAACAACCCCCTTAATTCGATCATCCATCACAGATACTTAGTTCACAATTAAAATCTGCCCTTTACCGTCTAGACTGATCCCTCTTCTCTTAGAGACTTACAGGTCTGTGCAGAATGTCAAGCATCAGGTTTTTACACTGCGGCCGGAAAAATAGTCCTAACCCTTGAATGGGCACTCTTAAAAATGTTCTCATTGGTAAGAATAAAGGACTGATCACCCACCTTTGCAGTTGGTCCACAGGATCAAAGACATAAACGCTTGTAATTAAATGTTTTATCAGTGAAAAAAACACTCATTTATTCCATAACTTCCAGTCTGGGATGCATATAAAATAGAAAGCTTATTTATATTCCATCCATATTCAGCCCTTTGGAGAGAATAAATATAAGCAGACAATAGTAACTGCTAGGCACTAAAGTACTACAGAGCTCCTAAGAGTTTGTGGTTTAAAAAAAAGCCAATGACTTTGTATTCCCAACATTTGCAAAATATTTGCAAGGGAACAAGTTTGCAAAAGAAGGCATTTCTGGCCAGGGAACCCAGAAATTTGTAAAGGAATACAGTTTTTTTTTTGTGAGGGAATGCAAACATTTGTGAGGGAACACACTTTTTTTGAAGCAAAAACATTTTATTTCCGTTAAAACATTTGTCTTTCAATTGCTTTAACCACAACCACATACCTACCTGTATTGAGGTCAGGTGTCTCTTTTCAAACTGCGACCTTCAAACGTAAACATTGTTAGCCATTTTCATTTCATTATAACATGAACATAAAAATAAATGTGAGTGGTGCTTAGGTTTGAATTCCTTCTGGTTTCAAATTGCGTGTTTTGGTTTTCACAGGTAAACAACCACTAGCAGCTATTATAGGAAATGGCAAAAAAAGGCCTTCTTGTCTATCTTCTCCTCGCTCTTGTTGGTAAGTGAGTTGTTTTTCTCTCACCTCATCCCTTCTTCATGCACTATCCGAGACCACCAGAACGGTGTCTGCCTTGTTTGCAGATTTCCTGTGCTATCTCGTATATATATTTCAATTTCTAAAGAAAGTATGAATCATTTTACATGCGGTATGAGGTATAGAATTGAAGTGGAAAGGGGATGTGTAACATCATGTTTACATTTAAAATATGGATGCAACCTCTACAGTTCAGTATTTTGTGAATTTAATTCCTATGGTTGGTTTCAGCTCCCCTTTTCTTTGTAAATAAGAGAGAAGTGGTTGAGTTTCCTGTATCAATGGCAACAGTAATAGAGCAAAAAAGTTCAGCAATGGAAGATTTAAATGAAGATACCTATCAATCTTTAGGCAAAATCTAAGTAACATCCTCAGGTTGCGTTTTTTTAACCCTTTAAATGGATTTAAAAGGTTAAAATGCTCCTTTAGGGAACCTCAATAAAACATTTTCTAGTGGGAATGTTAGGTTAATAAATTAAATGTAATAAATGTGTTACTCACCAGCCAGCTTACGAGAGGCTGTTTTCAAATGTGTACCAAGCACAAGGGCTTTACTTTAACGCGAGCCCCTTTTGTGATGCGAAAATCAATAACGCAATGTTAAAGTCAGACTTTTATCATTTTAACTTTAAAAATCCATATTAATTCAGGAACATTTCCAAGCTCAGTCTGTCTGTTTAGGTTATGCGTCCACTTTTTCTAGACAACTCCAAAACTAGGGCATTTAGATATATGTCAGACCGAAAGCACAAACAGGAAAACATTCATCATAAACACAGTATGTTATACTTAGAATATGGAATAACTTTTTTTTGCTTTGGGTCTGTGGTTTAAAGGCTTGTGCTAAAGCCGACATTAAATGCTGTGCTGCTAAAGAGTGAAATGGTAATGCTAGAAACACTCCTTCTTCCTTTATGTTTGTATTTGGCAGTGCGTTGTATAAAATCATACCGACAAAGGCCAGCAGCTTCATCCAGTGATAAAGAAATGTCTCATTAATCTTTAGAGCTGATAGAAACACCAGAGTTATAATAATCAATCTGTACAATTGTGGTGAGCAGAAAAGCATCTCGGAACTCACAGCATGGCAAACTACTGTAGATCAGATTCAACTTCTTCCTGTCAAGAACTGATAACTGAAAATTGGGCAGGTGAAATATAAGCACTGGAAACACATGGAGACTCGTACTCACGTTGGCGGATATTTCACCACTCAGTTTATTTACTACAATGACTATAAAATCAATTTTTTGTTTTATAATTTTATAATAAGTATTTTTTTGTTTTATAATTTTATAATACGTTTATACTTTTGGTATTTATTTAGTTAACATCCAGGCCACCCATGGAGGATGGGTCCCCTGTTGAGTCGTGGTCCTCCTATGGTTTCTTCCTACCATTTTAGGGAGTTTTTCCTTGCCACTGTCGCCCTAGGTGTGCTCAACTTGGGATTGGCCTTTTAAGACAGTGTAATATTGTGAAGCTGCTTTGAGACAATGCTACGTTGTAAAAAGCGCTATATAAATAAACTTGAATTCAATTGAATTGAATAATAAACTTGCTTATATAGCTTTTCTTGCTTATATAGACGTTCATACATGAACTTAAGAACCAAAGCTCAGAAACGCTACTAGCAGAATTCACCTTAATCGAATGTTTTAGCCATTATTTAATGCCACCCCGCTGGTTATGCCCTTGAATTGATAGAGTGACAGAACGACTTAACACATATGTCTTTGTATTGTGTGGAGGAAACCTGAGTACCCAGAGTGTCCCGGGACCTTCTTGCTATGAGGTAGCGGTGCTACCCACCGAGCCACCGTGCTGCCACTAGCAACAAAAGCCTAAAAAGGATAAGTAAAGTAAATGAGCTGGGTCCAGCAATCCTGTCTTGTGTAGTCCAGCACAACGCTCTCTACTACACAGTGCAACAATGCCATGAGTGATGATAACGTGGGTGGATGTCTTTTCAGTCTTTGCACAATTAGCAGCGAGTCACATGGGCATGCCGATGAAAACCAGGCGGATGAACCATAACTGGGACAAAATTTCTGTGGGAAAGTTGATGATAACCAAACTGTTTGATAACTAGGGCAAGTGATAGCTGAGGTTTCACTGTCTAGATGGATACAGTGGAACCTCTGGAAACAAACTCTCCTTTATTTGACCAGTTTCAACTTTGAAAGACTTTGAACAATGATTGCAACATTGGCTGTTCTTAGCAGAACACTTTCAAACCCCGTTTCAGACACACCCTCAGTCTCGACGCCACAGTACCACTCATAGGATGTGCAGAAAGTGTGTTTTTGTTTGTGGTTAGCACACCTACTAAAATAAATCATGGCCTCCAAGAGAGGTAGAGGGTCGGTTCCATTTGGAAGAGAACTCGAGTACTAACCTCGCCGTCTCTCCTGTCTATTTCGATATGCCATCAGTTTCATTCTTGACGTGCTGTTGTTTTATTTCAAAACTAATATGTACATACTATCTACTAACTAATTATTAAAGAAGATTTTGTTCTATCAATCACTTGTATTTCAGTCTCATTAACTGTTCATCTTTCTCCTTTTTCCAACTTAAGCCATGATCAATGCAGAGGAACCAGGTACGCATTAAAATACTCCAGCAACAGACTTGACAAACTTGTATCTTGTATTCTGGAACTTTAGCTTTAGCGAATAGGTGTTAATATTTGTACGTTTTTTTTTTTAAACAGAACGAGGCTCGTGCTACCGGATAGCATCAGGAACTTTGGCAGGTGTGGTTCTTGGTGACATTGTACTTACAGTTCTCATCGTCACGGCCACATATTTCTGTGCTAGCAAGCGCAGAATCAAGAAGGAAAAGGGTAAATGTTGAATCCCTTTAATTCCATATACCTTTTATTAAGGCCTTAACGTACATTTTGTGCTTCCACAGCTGATAAGGTCTACATGAATGTCAGAGCGAACTGCAAGACTTAAAGAAAACCCCAAAAAGATTTGAGATACTGAACCAAAACTGACACTTTTCTTCAAACAAGTTTGCACTCCTGCTCGATAAACCACTCATAGCTGTGTAAATACTGCTCACAAAAATGAAGGAATATTTCAAAATGAGAATGAAGCGTTTAAAAAAAAGCATTTGATTTAATGCTACTAAACAAAATCACAAGAAAAGCAAATGAAACGTCAAAGAAAGTTGTTCGATTACGTAAATGAGATGTAAACTCAGTTATGGTGATTGAGTAGTAAGGCCAGACATTTTTTTTGTGGTATTTTGCGGATCCACAGCAGTACCAATGGTTGAAATAAATAAATAAATAAAAAAATATATATATATATAATATTTTTTTAGCTATTTTTGCCCATGCGGTGGAGAGCCAACGGTTTTGTTCTGTTCATTATTTTTTTCCAGGTTCATTTTAATTTAATTGTAGGTTAAATGCATTTTATTTTAAAATAAAAAATGTATTTTGTATTTCTTCCTACTTCCTTGTATTGATTTCTCATAGTCCTCGAGAAATTGAAAAGTGCTGAAAAATAAAGATTTTTAAAAAAAATTTTCCTCCCTCCTCAGTAGATTCTTAAGTAGGGACATCCGAGGAACAAGCAATAAAAAAAGTCTGGCCTAAGTGATATATTCATGGGGGGTGATTAGAAGCATATCAAACTGGACGAGAGTGCCCCCACATTGACTGGTCAGTAGGGTGTATGGTCACCCAAGACTGCCGAAACACACTGACAGTGATGAGGCATGAACAGGATCAGATTATCCTGCTGATCTTGTGGAATCCTCTTCATATTCATTTTGAAATATCCTCTAATGTATGTAAGAAGTCTATTTGCATTGTGTCATGATTGTCCAAGGATAAAACGATAATAGAAATACCATTAAATACTAGCTATAATGTTTACTGAATTGTATAATGTGTACTGGATCGTATTAGCAAATAATGTACTGTACTTGAATATCGAATTGGAATACACCCTATGCCCTACAATAAGCCCAGACAGGTTTCCCTTGTCACAGCCAGATTTGACAGACGAGGGGGCGTTCAGTATTTCTCAATCTGCATTGTCATATTGAGGTTCTCAGTAATTAATGTAGTAACCTAAATTTTCATTTATTTGCTTTTATATCTATTACATATGTCGAAACATTGAAATTGTCACCCAAGTGTTACGTAGGTAACGGTAGCACATAAAGAACAAGCCAGCAGCTAACAGGCTTACTTGTTTTGTAGTATTTAAAAATTCTCTGGTCTAAATGGAAATTGTAGCACTGTGATGACTAACTTCTCAACAACCCACTCCGGAATCATCCATTCAGCAAGTGTAAAACATGAACCTGTTGTCAAGAAAAAAGTCATTAGTGAGAAGAAAAGTATGAAAAAGTATAAGATGTATAGGAAGAAGCTCGTTACCATGTGCACAAACAATATATTATTTTGTTTTGAAGACTTGTCAGGATCACTTCCATTCATTTTTTGTGATATTCCATTCATGGTTTTTGTTCGTCTGGTACAATATGCAAAAACCTACGCCAAAGCAGCCAAATGTTTATGTAATACTTCAGCCATGTTATATTTTAGAGTATGGTATCTTGTGGGAAATTGCAGTACACTTTAAAATCATAGAAGTAGAATTAAATTCTATACAGACTGCTTCAAGTATCTTATAGACATGTCTTTTTTGTTAATCTGGTACAGGTTGTGAATTGCATAAAACTCATATTTATGGAATTTGCTTATTTTGTATATATTTAACACAGTATGTATTTTTGAAAATATGTTATGTTTATATTCTTATATGAATTAAAAGTATTGAAATGACATTCATTTTGTGTTGTAAATGATGCTTGCTTGTTAACAGCAGTTTTTTGGCACGGTTAATAATAAGCTCGTATTGCAGTACAATTCTGACTACAAGTACCGACCGTTTATCGCCCAACTTACGATTCACAATGGCAACCTTACTCTGAATTGTACATTTTTGTGGCCAAACAGTACACACTATGATCGCACACTTGTGGGGAGTCGCGTGGTGGGAGTGGTAAGCCTTGGGTAATTAAGTCAGATGGCTTGGCCCAGCCCTACCAAACGTACCTCTGTGTGAAGTTAAACAGAACACTGTACTTTAAACAACACCTGGGTGCCAAGGCAAAGGCCACCCCCCATGCTGCACTGATCCGCTGCCTTGCCAGGATTACATGGGGAGCCAGCACAAAAACACTGTGCATCTCCTCTGAGGTCCTGGTTTTCCCCACCGGTGAGTACTTTGCCCCGGTCTGGTGCCATTACCCCCATGTGAAGAAGATGGACGCAGCCACTTAACACTGCCCTGCAGACTATCTCTGGATCTCTGGGTGCCTACAAGCTCCCTCAACCTACCAACTGCCTGTCCTCGTTGGAATTGGAATTGGAGTTGGAGGTCAGACGAGAAGCATCCATGCTGGCTCTTGCTCGGAAGGCACGGATGAGTGAGGAAAAGCCATGTGTTTTAAACATGTTTAATTTAAGCTACACTGATTTATACACTATATATTAATGAATACAACTTACAATGGAACGTGTCCCCATCATGAATTAATTTTATTATAATAAATACACTTATCTAATCTAATAATCTATAACTTTACTTAGATTATATATACTGGTATACTTCTGGGAACAGTGCACTGATTTAATTATGGTGTTAATGTGGTTTATTACCTGCAAAGCTATCTATTTAAACAGAATGGTGATCCATATGGAACATGGAACCCCAACTCAAAAAAAGTTGGGATGGTATGGAAAATGCTCATTTAAATAACATTTTTTAGAAATGGAGAGTTCCTTACATTTACTTTGACTTTTAGTTCATTGCAGACAGTATGAATCTTAGATATTTCATGTTTTGTCTGGTCAACTGCATTTAATTTGCTAACATTTACATTTAAGTAATTTAGCAGACGCCCTTATCCAGAGCGACTTACAACTGTTACAGTCTTACAATCCAAGCAATGGTGTGTTAAGGGTCTTGCTCAAGGACCCAACTGTGGCAGCTTGGCAGAGGTGGGATTTGAACCCAGAACCATCAGGTCGAGCATCTTAACCGCTAATCTACCGCAGTCCATCCAATCTCCACAAACATCCAATCCTGCATTAAGCCCTGCAAAATATTCCAAAAAAGTTGGGATGGGGCAATTTAGAGGTAGTAATGCAAAAACATCAAGATGTGATTTAAAACAGGTGATGTAAATAGGTTATTGTAATCAAAATCCGTATTCACTAAAGGCTGGTTCTCTGAGGAGCAATGATGAGGAGCAATGATGGGCTGAGGGTCAAAAAGTGTGAGAAAACGTACGTCCGGGTGCATGTCTGCGTTGGTTTGTGTGCTTTATATTGATATGCCTTTAGGAGAATGTATGTTGGCTGTCAGCATTTAATTAGATTAATGTATAATTAACATTTAACATCTGTTTAATTATACCATTAAACGATTCAAGGAATCTGGAGGCGTTTCAGTGCATAAAGGGCAAGTGCTATTCTCTACCTATTTGCTATTGAGGATACGATTTGCTGTAGAGTTAAAAATCTTATTGCAATCTACTCTGCATGCTGAAAAAAATATTTTCCATTATCTGAACCTTTCCAAATCTATTTTTCCACTAACATCTTAAACATCTTGACATCTAAAGCCGACCATACATATAATCTCTCTTCCTGCTAAGTAACTGGAACCCATTTTCAGTTCTGAATAATCTACCTCATCAGTTCTCAAACAGCGCACACACAGTGCAGGATCCAACACAGAACCAGACACTGACATAATGTTTACATTAAAGTTACAAACTTGCAAGGAAATAATGAGTTTATACATACCAGTAAAACAAAACTGAAACTGTACAAATAATGATTGTAAGCGTTTGAATGTAGAAAGAGGGCAATTTTTAAAAAGCTTACTCATTTTAGATGGCTGATGATACTGGTACCTTAACCTTCAAAGGTTTAAAGCACATAACATGGTGCATTGGATGTCGGACTTGTGACTATTTGAGGTTTATTTCGCTAATATTGTTTTAAGTACAATAGTATGATGGATGTTCTGATGCATTTGCCTCTGGGTAAGAGATAGTATTTTGGGATTAACTTAAAGAGCTGGAAACTTAATTATGTGGTCCTTAATAACTTAATAACACTGGTGTCCACCTGCTATTTATAATAAAGATAATAAAGATAAAAATAAAAATGAATAGCATGTTTAGGTGTTCCTAACCCATCAATAACTTCCAGTTCTGGAACCATGCCCTTGGATGTTTTTCCAGCTCGGCGTTGCTCTGCTGGTCTCCATCAACAAAAACCAGTCCCACCAGAGTGCCGTAACTCCCTCCATCGTTTGGCCATTAGGAGACGATGTGCCTCCAAGGACCTCCCACTGAGGACTCATTTTATAATCTAGTTGTTTTATAATTTAGTTT
>JAVSBV010066014.1:0-10428 GCA_033117975.1 Parotocinclus spilosoma
CATAGGGCATGTTCGTTTAATTGGACCAGCCGGTTATTAGGACCAAAACGATCTCGTCCCGATGTGGTCCCATTAACTGGATTCGACTGTACTTATAAGTTATTTCGTTGTTTTCTGTGAATTAAACCTGATACATTTTGCATGACCTTAAAAGAAGACTACACAATATATATATATATATATATATATCCACACAATGTTACCTGATATTTAAGGCTTCAGTTGATGTATTAAATGAGATGCTTTCCTACCGTTTTCAAAATAAATTTTTCTCTTTCCTAATTGTGTAGACAATGTGTTTGATTTCTCACAGTGATGTTTTGCATATTTTTTTTAAATCTAAACACCAGTGGTCAGTAGCTATTAGTCCATGTAATACAATGGGCAGAATATACAGGAATAGATATTTTAAAAAGAAAGACAATTCTATTCAATGCTTTGTTTCCATTTGCACATACCCCAGCAAAGTGAGTCTGCTGATGCCTAATTTCTTACATGTTTCTATATGAGACACAAAATATGAAGACATTCTGAATGTGTTCTACACACACCAGTCCAGCATGTCATGAGTACATGATTATTAATCATTTGATCATTTAAGCATTTAAACAGCAAGAATCTACGCATCTAGGCATCACTCTCCTTTTCCTTGAAAAGTGAGCCACTATGTAAGGCCACAGTCGCATGAGAGCGTCCAGTCGTATAAAACACCTTTACAAACTGGGAACACTAAAAGTTATGGTGGTATTGTTGCAGATGTGAACCTGCGCAACAAAATATCCAGCTAGTATGCATATGCACGTACGGCCAAAGAACATTCAGTGTTGCTAGTCCAAAGTTATGGAACTCGACCTTTCTGTATCTCCGTACATGCTCGTCAATAACCACTTTTAAGAGGCACTTAAAAACAAACTTGTTTGAAATTGTGTTTCCAAATCCATAGTTTTAACTTTATAAGCTATTTAAAGGTTAATTATTTCTGTTTGATTTATTATTTATTTCTAAATGTATTTTATATTGAGTTATTTTTGATTTTGTGGTGTACCTTGTTTGATTATGTTTTTACTTAAATTGTAAAGTGTCCTTGGGTGTCATGAAAGGCGCTTATAAATAAAATTTTATTATTATTATTATTAGTAGTAGTAGTAGTAGTACTTATTGAGCATAATTACAGCTATTGGGTTTGATGCTGGAAATTGGGAACCTTCCATATCCATTGCACTCAAGCCCAGTATGCACCGTCGGATACAGGTTTCCAGTTCCTTGTTCCCTGGTCCAAAACGCTGTTCTTGTTTCTTTGTTCCCTGGACTGCTAACACACAATCACAACAGAATCTGTTTTTTGGGATCAGTTTGCCTTATGATCTCGCTACAATTAACTAAAATACTAATTACACACACTAATTAATAGACTAAACTAGACAGACCTGGCATGTGGACTCTGGGAGCATTTCAGTTCGCCATAACCTGCCTGCTGATGAATATGGCGGAACCCTTAATACAACTACATTACTGATCACAGAGAATAGAACTGCTACGATGGATTAGAACCGCCTTGGACCCTGTCTCACCGGTTAGGCACCTGCTTTTCCGTGACCCTGTCTAGGATAAGTGGAAAGGAAAATGAATGAATGAGTTTTTAAGTTCTTGCTTATAGTTTTAGTTGCCCAAACAGTAAAGGTCAGGAATTTCAGCACTATGTAGTGGATAATAAAGGAACTGTTAAGATAATTAATGCCCTCTAGTGGAAAAAATGTGAACTGTCATATTGCAGTGCCAAATAGTGGTCAACGTAGAAAACTGCTGAGTATGAAAGTGCATGGCATGCCCCTTCCAGCCAGGATTTTGGAGTAGCACCGCTGCCTCACAGCAATATATATTGCTAGTCTTACTATATAGTCTGAAATAACACAAATACAAACAGACCTGGAAAAATATTTACTATGAAATTTGACAGTAGAACCATAAGGTGTCCAAATTACCATCAAGCCTCCATAGTAAAACCGTGAACGTTATGGTCACATGAAAACTGTCAAACAATTTACAGTGAAATCACACAGTACATATTCTGGGAACAGCCAGGGCTGTGAATCATTCATCATTGTGTAAAGTAATGAAAAGTACAACAATCTATTGTTCTAACCACCAGCGCTGATGTCTTGATGGTGAGAGCCATGTAAATATATGTAAAGTTAAAATTAGTTCATTGTTTCAAAGTTGTTAATATTGATTTATGTACTTTATTATGTGTTTCCCTTTTAATGTTACAATTTTTTTTATGCTGATTTTGGCATATTGTAGATTGTAATTTATTAAAAAGTCAAAAACAAACTCAAAACGTTACTCTGCATTTTCTTGGATGCTATAGGACAAATATCTGACTGACAGTGGTACCAGTCAAACCAATCAAAACTGATGCTATTTTGAATGGGTTGGTAGTGTGAGTCTATTAACAAACATACCAGTTTAAAAGACACATTACAGAGAAAATGCTACTGATATTTGTCATTTGTAGTTGTATTTTTGGGCCCTTAACCTGTATTTTGATTCCACACCATAACTGAAGTCAAGCCTATGCGTATGTGCTAAAATGACTGTGCAATAATAATTAAATGATCAGGTTAATGAGTAAATACTGAGGTTCAGTACCTCCAGAGAAAGTGTTCAATAGTGTGATCTGAGATTAATTCCAGGGTTAATTCAAAGGTTGCCAGATCCCATGAGGGAATCCAGTGAGGGAATCCTGTATCTCATCTCTGTAAATAAGCCCCAAAAAAGCTACATTTATAGGAATAAGCAAACCTGTTGCAACTGTTGATGTTGGTAGCTGTAGTTGTTATTACTGAAATAAAGTCCAACTCTCTTTACCAGATTACTTAATCTAATTTCTAGATCGGCATATGCTGTATACATAAGCACTTGAATAATCAGATAACTGCAGAAATCCAACTATGTGTGCTTGTTAATGGTGACATCATGAATGAAAATGCTCATTTCCCGGCAGTGGTTCAGTACATAATGTTGTCTGATTACAAACGTTTGTTTCAGTGTAGGTAGCAGGGTAGGGTTTTTTTTCATTCTGATCTCTCTTTGCTAATGTGAAAACAAGGAGTTTGCACTTACATGATTTTTTTTTTGTTTACCAGTTCCTTTTGAACCTTGTGGCACATAATTCTTGTCCATGTGAATACAATGGCTTCTATGAAAACACATAATCTAAAAACCAGACAAACAAATAAATCTGTATTTTAATGCTTTATTTCCAGAGATGCATAGCTGTAATGATGCAATACAGCATGAGGAGCAAAAGTGGATTTGCATGATCAAGCTGTTTGGTCAGCGTCTGAAAAAAATTATTTCTGCACGTCAGTACAGTTTCAGAATCTCCTTATTACAGTCGCTGAAGTGAGGAACTTCCATGCTATTGCTTTACAGTCCACAGCCTGCAGTGTAGGAGTTCACATCAGACCCCATGCAGTACTTTTGCAAAACCACCCTGCAGAAAAAGTTCTAGAAATCAATGAATCATAAATGATTTAAGTAAGCAATCCCTATTAAAATGGAGAATGTAACATTACCAGGCACTGGGTCCCTTCTGCTTCACTATGGTCTTGACACACATGATGGATTTTGAGATGTTATCAGTGAGAAACTCTGATCGGGAAAGCAAGAGATACAACAATAACATGAGATCTTGCCTGTTCTTTATTTACCTCTGGAATGGATTGGTTAAAACGATACAGATGTACACACAGTGGTGGAATAAAAGGTTAAGGTTCTGATTACTTATGCCTTACATAAAAGGGAAGACATGTATGGGAGGTGTCTTACCACCACAGGAGATCTTACAGCCGTTAGAGCTCGGAATGATCCCAGTAGCACACCAGTTACGATTGTTAATCTGGAAAATGCCGTAGTCCAGCGATCCGTCTGCATTCCGGTTGATGGTTTCAGTCTCGTAATCAGACTCGTGTTTGGCCAGGCAAAGCCCTACGTATTAGTGTTCGTTACAAGAAATACCTTTTAGTGTTATAGTTGAAGCATATGCCACCAGAAGATCAATAGTGATAGATATGGAACCAACCCAGTGCACCCCTGCTGCTCATGTGCTGAGTTGAGCTGAGAGATTAATATAATCCTTAATTCACTGGAAGTGGGTAGATGTGCACCCTGGACATGATGCAAGTACAGCTACCATCCAAAATACAAGTTGCAAGTCCTAGCCCAAGGTTCTACTACAAGTCCTTGTGAAGTGACGTTTCCAGCAGCTGGTTCATATCACCATATCACAAGTCACAGGAGGATGGGCTCCTCTTTGTGCTTTGGTCCTTCCAAGGTTTCTTAGTTATAATATTTAATTCCATTTAGGATTGGCATTATTATTTGGAAGATAATGTAAAAATGTAAAGCTGCTTTGAGACAGCACCCCGTTGTAAAATGTGGATAGGGTTCCAACAGCAAAAAGAATGAATCTCAATTTCTGCTGAGACACTTGGAAGGTAGGGTCAGAATTTGCCAAATTAATCCATGGACTCAACCTACCCTGTGTCAACAATTCAGGCTGACTGGGTGGTGTAATGGTTTTACTCTGAGCCTGTGAATTTCAATAAATCATTGTTTGAATGGCACAAAATATTTGAGTATTTTTGCTGACCATGTGCACCCCATTATGGCCACCATTTATCCACCTTTAAATGGTTACTTCAGTATGGTATCACACCATGCCACAGAGCAAAATTTGTATTAAAAGTACTTTTCCCAGGCACTGCATCTGAATCCAATCGAACACCTTAGGCAAATTCACACCAAAAATGCAGGATTGTGTGATGCCTTCTTGTCAACGTGGAGCAAAATCTCAGAGGCATTTTCCATCTTCTTGGGAAATTCATTTCGTTAAATTAGACCAGCAAACAAAAAAACATCCCAGCCCACAGTCCGATTGGACAAATTATAAAATTATTGGTAATAGCAGATTAAATGCCAGAACAGGCAGCACAAACTCAAACACAACATAAACACAAACTGCTAATTAATTAAATGGACTACAATACTGTTTGTATATCTCAAAACAGGTGGAATCCCAGAGCTGATATGGTTGCTGTAAGGGCCAGCATTACCAATTATCAGAAATTATACATTCAGCCATTTTTTCTACCTACTTTACATTAATTTTAGTGATTTCTATCTCTATCCGCACTGTCTGCTGTAACATTCAAATATACAACTAGACATAATTCTGCTCCATCTGCAACAAACTTGTATACTACATACTACATAAGGTGTACTTACACTGCGCCAGGCTTATGCCTCTAAACCCATCCATGCCTTCTGCTTTTAAGATTTTTGCCAGCTGACATCGAGTGTACTGCTTGGCACTCGCAACTCCCAGAAGCAAAAATAGCAGCAAGGCCGTCTTCATCATGCTGCAGTTTGATACTCTTTGATAAGTGTGCTCTGTACATTCCCCCTGTTCTCTTTTATTAAGTAGGGGTCATTTAAGGAACTGCTGGGGATTACTAACATTTTAAAGGTTGTACAAATTTGTCTGACACAGAAATGGATTAATCTAAATAAACATGGGAGGAATACATATTTACACTTGTCCTCTTCTCCAAGTAGAAACTGTTCACGCCTATTTGGTTAAGATTTTGAGATAAGATAATCTGTAAAACAGTGGCATCTGGTGGTTTTTAAAGTAGGGGAAGCACATAGCTCAAGTAGGGTCACTGCCATTTCTAATTCATGTCAATCACTTCTTTTTACTGACCAACCATAACAGTATGCCACCTAGTTCCTCCATTGGAGCTGTAGTAACTGTAGATACAAGCCTAAATCAGAAAAAGTTCGGACAATTTGGAAAATGCTCATTTAAAAAAATGCTCTGCAGATTTATTTCATGTTTTATTTACATTTATGGCATTTAGCAGACACCCTTATCCAGAGCGACTTACAGTCTTACAATTCAAGCAAGCTGGAGTTAAGGGTCTTGCTTAAGGACCCAAATGTGGCAGCTTGGCAAAGGTGGGATTTGAACCCAGGATCATCAAGTCCAGAGTCCAGGACCTCAACCGCTATGCTACCACAGTTTTATTTTCGTGTTTTGTCTAGTCAGCTTCGCTTCATTTGCTAATAAACATCTGTTCCTGCATTTAAACTAATTCCAAAAAAAATCAGGGACAGGGAAGATTTAGGGCTACTAATGAGGTTAAAAAATACTGATGTGATAGTGCTTGTCAACAGGTATCTATAATTATAATTTGCTACAAAAGCAGTATCCACACAAGGTCGAGTCTCTGAAGGGAAAGATGGGATCTCCAGTATGGCAAAATAAATCTATGTACTGAAAGGAAAAAATGAAAGGGACATGCATATTTTAGACCTTTTTTTCTAATTTGGCTTGTTTTGCATTGAGTTGTTGAAAAAACATGGAAAACATGTGATCTTGAAGGCAGAATAAGTTCAAACTTGTAGTCAAAATGACCTTTGCCAAGGTAACGGACTCAACCTTATATCATAAAAGTGACCTTAGAACTTTTCTTCCAAAAATGATCTGAAATACTGATCTATTTGACCACAGTACCCATTTCCACTGTGTGAATGTCCAACCCAGAGACGGTGACAGCACTTCTGGACATGGTTAACATAAGGCTTCTTTTTTGCGCAGTAACATTTTCAGTGGCATCTGTGAATGTAACTCATGGTTATATCAGCTATTTGCTGCTTTTATTGTTGTTATTCTTGATGCAGTGCTGCCTTGGGGTTTACGCACTGAAATTCGTAAACCCATGTCGCATATCAATCCAGAAATCTTTAATCATTTAATTATATTACGCACTGTAGAGGTAGAAATCCTTCCAAATGTAAAACCTTTCAAATATGTCTTAAAGGAACTTTAAAAGTTATTTCAATAATTCTTGTGAATTTGTTGACGAATTGGAAATCATCTGCCCACATCTTCTGCTCAAAGCCTTTCATGCATTTTCACAGCTTTTGTACCACATCATGATACATCATACAAACACCTTTGGACATCACCTGGTTGAAATCACATTATTATTATTATCGTTTTAATCGCATTGTTAATTCTAAATGACCCCCGTCCCAACTACACTGCTCGCAAAATGAGAAATTCCCTATTTTCTGTGAGTCGTATAGTTCGGAATGTGTTAAGGCCTGAAAATGCAGTAATGAATGTTTAGTAATGAAGGAATGCAAATTAAGATTTTAACATGAAATATCTTGAAAATATACTGTAATTAAATAAAAGTCAAAGTAAATGTACGGAACGTGTTTTTTTTCCCTCATTTTCCATACTTTTTCTAATTTAGGGTTGTAGTTGCCTAATACAAAGTACATAGCCAGTTAACATAATAGCACATCTTGTAATTTTGTCTTTGTTATACAAATGTAATGTATAAATTGTCTTAGTTTGTGGATTTATTTAAATTAGTCGTGTTCCCATTTGTCCTGTGTTGCACTGTCCAACAAATCCCACACCCAATGTACTGCAATGAACAACAAGATAAATAAATAATATAGGCACGTCTGTAAAAATTTCATTGTCAAATTTTTATGAAATGATTGTGGATGCCAGGCAATCGCCTGTGTGAACGTGGTAATAGCTGGCCCATAGCTTTATCAAACACCACCAGAATGTTTACACAGTATTTAGCACGTGACTCTGTTTTACTGCTGGACGTTGTAACATGGTATAGCATAGCTCTGGCTCTAGGGGAACTGATGAAGCCTCTTTTTTTCCTTACACCCAATTTATTACCTGGATGACAGAAAAGTGGTACAGTGCCTGATGAGTTTTAGATGTTGTCCAAACAACACTTACCATTTGATGTACTACAAAAGTCAAAACAAATAATGACTTACAGCCAAAATAGCTTTAGGACAAAAACAGTGGTAGAAAGCTGTCAGTGGGAAAAGGTCAGTATAATTCTACTGTACACAATATAACCTGTCCAGCGATCACAGTGACAACGTGCAAATATTGATGTCATCATTTTAGCTGGGATATTTGACCATTTACATTGCCACTGTACTTCTTAAAAAAACCTCAATCGCATGTGAGATGAACAGACGTGTCACTTAAGATTTAATCATCAAATGACTGAAATCAGGTTGCACATTTACAAACCACGAAAGTCAAGCTGCACAAATTTGACTAGAATTAAAGTAGAAAACAACAAAGACGAGACAAGACCAGACAACTGTAATAAAAATTAAATCTACTGATCATCCATCCATTTTCTGACCATCATGATCTTGTCAGGTGGAGGTAAGCTGATGGTGTGAACATGTTTGTAGTGTGTGCAATGAGCATGACAAAGCCCATATCAAAGTTTGTACAAGACATTAGCTTCAGCTTACTACTGGTGCTGATTTACCTACGCCTCCGAGTTAATGAAGCGGCCAGATGTGTAGACAGTGTGTAGACTTTATGGCTATTACCATGTTGACTGGATCTATTGTCCAATTAGTAAGTTGAATAATATGCAACAAATATTTACCAAATTATAATTCAATAGTTATAATTAATGCAACACTACACCACCGTGTGTGTATCATTCAAAATGATATACACGAGAATCTACCCACATTAAAGCACACATCTCAAATAGAAATTCCTACCGCAGCTGTTTTGCCATCAAAAATAAACAAGTGCCACAGTGAGTTATATTTATTGGTGCATAAACAGTCCGTAACATCAGCAATAAATACACTGCTGATTTACAACCCTTCAATTAGAAAACAATTGGGATGGTAAGGAAAACACAAATCAAATATTGCAGTGTTCCTTACCTTTACTTAAACTTTTCTTTCATAGCACACAGTAAAAACCTGAGAGATTTCATGTTCTTTTTAACCAACTTCATTCAAATTGTTAATGTTGTTAATGAGCATCCAATCCTGCGTTTCAGACCTGCAACACATATGGAGCAAGAGCGGAAGAGAAAATTCCACAAGAAAATTCTGTTCATCCCATGAATATGATCACTTCCTACTTAATCACCATAATTTTATTTGCATCTTATTTGCATAATCAAACAACTTTCTTTCACTTTTTATTTTGATCTTGTTTAATGAAATAAAATCAAATGCTTATTTTTAATCGCTTCATACTTATTTTGAAATATGAACAAACCCTTTCATTATATTTCTACTGTTTTAAAAAACATTAGCTTGATGACTTGTATGAACAGGGATGTTGTCTTGGCTAATTTTCCCTCATGATTTGGTATGTTTTTCCTTTAGAAAACTCTAAATTTGCTCTAAAGATTCCTGGACCACGTGCAGCAGAACAGGCTGAAACCATGTAACCTTTAAGATGGGCTATGGATCTTATGTGGGAATGCAGTGTTTTCCTTACTTTTCAAGATCATTCTCAATTGAACCACAAAGTTCTACTTTCGGTCTCATCTGTCCACAAAACAAAAATGAAGTCTTCTGGAAATGCCATCATCCACGTGATTCTATAGCATGTGAAGTTTTGAAATTCACGCTTTCAAGCATCACAGTGAGGATATTTTAACCCGTTAAGAATTGAACAGATTAAAAACAGAACTATAAATGCAGAACCTCTAGATCGTCTCTCTGAGGTCTGAGAACCATCATAACACATGTATTTCTTTTTCAATAATCTTTAACCTGTGACATCGGACGCAGTACAATTATGTGATGCTGCCCTCTTGTGTCCATTTTAAATCTTATGTTAAAATAAAAAGAATTAAAGCAAATTTTTTTCACATTTCATATGGGCCAAATTTCTTTACAACTGTAAATCAAATTTGCATTTAATTACCGAACGGAGATAATTTCTTGTTATGCATGAATTACTGAATGCAACTTTCCATTCATGATTATAACATTAAGTGGGAAATAACCAGGATTATTTAATTGTTTTACCATAGAATACTTTGTATACAGGTTTTCTACATAAACTATGTGACATAAATTAGATTATTATATGGATGACATTATCATTATTTCAGGTTAAGTTTTACTTCTTTTTATTTAAATTAATCATATACAGTCGAATCCGGTTAATGGGACCAGCCGCTTATTTGGACCAAAGTCCTGAAACAAATCCTATTATATATGTTTAATGTTATTCGCTTATTTGGACCAAAATTCACCTTAATTTGACCAAAGAAAGTGAGAGCGAATAAGAAAAAGAAGCCACAAGTCGCCACCTAGCGGATGCAAAACAGGTCAGCGATTTATGGGAGGATTCCTGGGATGTCCGAAAGAATTTATGTTTTTATCAAAGGTCAGGAAATCCGAAAAGTTGTGTTGACAAAAGCAAAACCAGCGGGAGGTGACCACGCCCAGCACTTTCTTAATTTTGTTCAAGTGCAGTCCGTCAAGAGAACGCGTCAGATCACACTGGATAAGTTCTTTAAACGTTGACTGGAATTT
>JAVSBV010066025.1:0-10428 GCA_033117975.1 Parotocinclus spilosoma
TTTGTTTTGGTACTTTAGGATTTGGTCCGAATAAGCGGCTGGTCCCATTAACCGGTGGTCCAATTAACCAGAATCGAGTATATATATATATATATATATACACACACACACCTTTCGGCCTTTCTTTCTGTATGGAGTCTGCATGTCCTTGACTCCGGGTACTCCGGTTTCCTCCCAAAGTCCAAAGACATGCTTGTTAGGTTAATCGTTGTCTCTAAATTGGCCCTTAGTGTGTGACTGTGTGTGTGTGCCCTACAATGGGTTGGCCTCCCATCGAGGGTTGTTCCTGCCCTTGCGCCCAGAGTTGCCGGGTGGGCACCGACTGGCCCATGGAATGAATGAATGAATGAATGTTATGCTAAATGGAAACATAAGCAGGTGCTACATTTATTGAATTTATGAACTAGACTACAGTCAGAGTCATTACGTTGCCTGAATGTCACCAGCCTGCTGCAACTAGAGGACACGAGCTCAAGAAGGGCATTGAGAAGCAAATCACTTCTCTTTCGCAGTGCCTATTGGATAAAACAGGACAAAAGTCCTGATTTATGCCACTGATAAACAAGACCATGCAAGAAGCATTGTCTAGCAAGGTCTTACACGGATATCTGGTTGGACAGCAAGGCGTTCACATGTCTCGCCAAGGCTATCCTCTGGCCTGATATGAGCCCTGATAAGGCCCGATTGAGTCTTATATTAAAGATCTTATCTTCCAAATGCACACTCATGCTAGACAGGGAAATGCAAGATGGGGTAAAGAATAGGAGAGCTGAAAGGGGGTAGGGGGACTTGGCAATAAGAGAGGCGGGTAAATAGCGAGAGAGATACAGATGGTATTCAGAGATCATTGGGGAAAAGCTACAACTGATGTGTTTGTCTACGTGGCGTGAATAACAACGCGCTCTGAACAGCACATTGCAAAACAATCGGTGCCCCGTGCGAGGAGCGGTCAATGTGAAAATGTATTTTTAACCGTATGTGAAGGTGGTCGGGTGCATACATCACACATCCCGTCCACACCATGTATTGGCAGCTCAGGTCCGATCTTTGTTCTAGCAAACCGGATCACGTTCTTGAGCGTGGTATGAAGCTGATTAGCATGCAGAGCAGCATGTCAGCCATCAGCTGTCTCACACATAAATACCTTATTTATGGGCTGTCAGTACAAACTGTGAATGTAAATGTGGATGCATTTTGCTTTATTTCCCCCAAGGACTCGTAAACGGGTTGCCGTAAAAGGAGCCGACGCCTCGCGTGAGGAGTGGGTGGTTCCATTAATAATGGTGAGGCATGTTGTCATCTTTTGAGACATGCAACACAACACACGCTTTCTACCTACTCATTAACATGCTGGCAACAATTTTTGCAAGCTGTGTGCTGGCAGCTCAGGTCAAGTGTCGAAGAGAAATGAGGCACGTTCTCACAGGCTCACAAATTCTCACGTAGATCTCTCGCACAGATGCAAATACAGTCCATAAAGGTGCTGATAAACGTATTGATGGGTTGCTGGCTTAGAAGTAATGCACATTGTTTTATTCTACCCAAACACTCACCCTAAATAGGTGAAACAAAATGGTAAGGGATTGAATGACCTTAGGCCGCCACGGTCAGGGCCTTGGGGAAGGTCCTTAGCTCTTAAATGCTCAGCTCTATTGACTCTGGATCATTCTGGACAAGGGTGTCTGCTAAATGCTGTAAACTGAAGCTGGTAGGTTCTACTAATTAAGGTCTATGATCACATACTGTACTTAATTATACAGTAGTATCTCGTTTCTTGTTCGTTCCAGAGGGCTTGCACGTGAAGGCCAGTGCTGACAGTGTGGAGTACTGAGCAACTGAGTTCAATGAATTTGTTCCAGATCCCCCTAAAATCCACACTGGATAAGGCATAATATGCATTATTGAAACTGTATTGTACAGAAGTTCCCTGATTTATGATGGATACGTTCAGGCATACCATCATCAATGAATGTATCATGAAGTGAGGTGTGTAATATAATCTATACTGGATCACAGTGGAGCCTCTTAGACATTAACGCTTACATTAACGTACAGTTATCCAATTTCATTAACGCAAATTATTTATAAGCAAGCGTTCAAAAACCATGTAAGTTAGTATGTAATGGATTGAAAGTGAAACGTCAAAGCAAGACACTTACTCTGTTGGTGAACTCAGGGCAATAGCAAAGTTACTAAAGATAATAGCAACCTGAAAGCCAATAGGATTTAGTTTCTGTATTCCTTTTGGTTGGCTGTCATTAATAACCTTTTAGGCCCATGAAGACGTATTTGCTAGAAGAATACAGTACTGTAGATGTAAAAACACAGCAAACATGTCACTAAAGCAGTGGGTACTAAATCTTCAATCATAAATCATATTTTGGCTCAAACAAGTCGGCTTGAATTACACAAGTTTAAGCAAGTGCATGGTGTGCCAAGGGAGAGGCGTGCCACTGCCTTTTTTTAAGAATTTGGGCGTATTTGGCACCATGGTTGCTCAGTCATCACCAATGAAAACAGCCTTACCACCTAGTGTTACCACCACCACGCTTTGCTGTAGGTATTTTTTAGTTTGCTGTGTTTGGTTTTTAACAAATATAGTACTTGTTTTTTCTTTCCAGAAAGTTCAGTCTTACCTGAACAAAAAAGTCCACATGGCACTAGAAGATCTTGTCACCCTGCTATCCAGAGAACTTTGTATAAAACTTGTTAAAGTCAGATTGATCTCTTTAGCGTTTTTACAATGGAACATTGTCTCAAAGCAGCTTTAGAACTAAGATTATGTTCTAATATCCAGTGCCAATTCCGACCTAAGCAATTCTAAGGCGACAGGTCAAAAATCCATCCAACCATTTTTTTTTTGCTTAATCCGAAAGGGTTGAGGGCCTGCCGGTGCCCACCCGGCAACTCTGGGTGCAAGGGCAGGAATAACCCTGGACAGGGCGCCAATCCATCTTAGGGCACACACACACACACAGTCACACACTAAGGGCAACTTTAAATACACTAATAAACCTTTGAACTGTAGGAGGAAACCGGAGTAGCCAGAGTAAACCCATGCAGACATGCAGACTCCACACAGAAAGGACCCAGGCCGCTCCACCCTGGGATTGAGCCTGGGACCTTCTTGCTGTGAGGCAGCGGGGCTACCCCACCGAGCCCCCGTGCCACCCTACAACTTTTCGTTGTTGTTGTCAAAGTCACTGATGACTGATCAATCTCAATAAAAAACGTGTAAGTACTTTGAAATTGTTTCTGACCTCTTGGTTGCTTCTCTGATCAATAATTATGGATGTTGTGTTTCGTGCCAAAACGATCGACCACTGTGCTATAGGCATAAGGACACCTGTGGGAATATTAACATATTTTTGTACAAGTTCAAGTTCTTTTTTATTTACAAACGCATAAACTTTTCTCCCCTTAGACATACACTGGTAGATATTTATAAACAGTGTTCCCAATTACAGGTAATGTAACAATAGCACGTGTTTTTTATGCACATTTGGTTGCATGTTCTCCCTCAGCCTAAACACACAAATACATTTATTAATGGACTGTCAGGAGGTACAAACCGGTCTGCATTATAAGAATTATGAGTTATTTCCCTTGAGAATTCACAAGCAGAACACTGTCAGTCAAAACACTGCCCCTTGTGACGGTCAAGTAATAATGTAGCAGCATGTCATCTTTTATGATATTCAATGCTACAGAGTACTTTTACTCGCAGTCTGGTGGCACAAACCGCTATAAATAATACATTTACTTTTATTTCTGCCAGACTGGTAGCCCCTGTAAGGACAGCTAAGTCCATTTAGTTTGTAATGATGGATAAGCACGGCATGTATATGAACACGCTTCCTGTAGTTCAGTAATGGAAGCAAAACAGCAGGACGTAATAAGGGATTACCAGTCATTCATTATCTGTCAGGAACGCAGACTCGGAGAGACGCAGAGACATAAGAAGAGGATAATGATAAAACGAGTGACATTTCAGAGCAGATATCTTGTTTCTGCTCTCTTGATCTGCAATGAAAAGCAAATGAACCCAATTGAGACTCTCTCCATAACAGCACTTGAAGCTATAACTGAACCTCCTTTTTGCCTGAGTCATCAGCGCACAGTAAAAAGAATGACTATTACTTTGTGTTTATGCCTAAACACAGGTGTGTGGATGTTTCTGAAACTGGAAAAGCAAAACAAGACATGAGCTGATGCATAATTTGTCTTTCTTAAAGTATATCTGTGCTCCATGATACTCAAATAACTTTTGTGATAAAGTGAACTGAAATTAATTACTCACCGGAACAAAAATGAGTCACCTGTGACTGAACTGGACCTAAAATCGTCTAATACTGCCACAAGCCCGAGCTGCCGTTCCGCTGGTTTGGACTTAAAAGGTTTCTGGATGTAGGCGACATTAAGGTTTAGCCACTCCTGCAGAAAGATTGCCGACGATGCAATGCCTTACCTGTTGTTCCAGGTAGTCCTATGGATTTTCAAACTGATTCAGATGTGGCGTTTTTGCAGGTCAGGTCTGATGTGTGACTGCTCCTTAATGTTCCTTCACACTACGGCCTTTGGCAATCACTTCTTTTTGCCATCGTTGTTTTGTGCTCAATTTTCACGCATCGATCAAGATATTCAATGCGCTGTACCACCTCTTCTCAGTCTATTAATCCCGCCATGCACATTGCAAATATTTATAGCCAGATCATCCTCATGCATCAGCTTTTCCAGGATCAGGAGTTTACTACCACCTTAAACATGTCAGGTGACTCTTTTTTGTCCATGGAGTATATTTAAGGACAAGTCAGGAAGTACACTAAGTCAAAATCTTACGAGCCTCTTGTGGCTCATGTTGGCATTGCAGGGCATATACAGTTACACAGACCCAACCCCGTTTCAACGATCGCTGAGACTCGCTTAGAACATTTATATCATACACAAATAGATCCTCTAACCTGCCCCCGCTCCACAATTGGTTGTATTGACCACATTAATTGGTCCATGGCCTGGTGTTGTCCCCTGCTTGGTCCCTAGGGTTTCATGGGGCATCCAGACTGTTCCCTTCAAGACCTGGTCAGAAACATCTGTAAGGTATACACATGAAACCCAATCCAAATGTTCTAGGCAAGCCCTCACTGCCAGGGATTCGTACTAAACGTTTAGAGTGCAACACAACTTTGGAGAGACAAACAAGAAATGACATTTTATGACAAAGGAAATTCAATCCCAGCTGATTTTAACCTAAAAAAGACACATCTGCTAACAAGTAGAGGATGGACTGCCGCCATTAGGGGCGATGAGCCCGGAGCATCTACAGCCATGGATCCATAAATGCCACACATATCAGTATATAGCCCAGCCCTGGTGTTGTTTACTGAATAACTCCAAGCCATGAAGTCTATCACCATGCTGAGAGAAAATAACAATAATCATAAAAGAAAAAGCAAAAAGCCAAGCCTATATGCAGGACTCACCTCAAGTCTTATCTGATTGCCCTTCCTGGCTTTCTTTACCTCACAGTGGTACAGTGACGATTAAAAATGATTGACTTCCTGAGGGCGGCTGTTTGAAGTTCAACACTTAACTTCCCACTGAGAAATATATATGCTGCAACTGGATGAAATATCAGAGTTAAACTCTAAGCGACTACACCTGCAACTATGCATCCGTGGATCTATTGATGGCTGGGAGGAACAATGATGAAACAAATCCTAGTCTTAACCTTTAGGAGATAAACATATTGTCAGCCACGTCTGTAAAGGCAACCTATGCAACAAAAAAAGTCAACTAAATAGTGCATTGTTGCTTACAGAAAAGCAGGAGGCATGACCAGGGGTAAAGACCTAATCACCTCACAAGGGTCAATTTTCTTAGGCCAGGGAGCTGAATTGGACTATTTTTTGCATTGCTGAGCGTACCCTGGTGATGGGTGACTAAGTTTTATCAACATATGGATGCAATGAGGTTTATAAAGTAGGTCCAAAGTGACACAAGGGCTACAAACTGCCCCTCTGATCAGTCAAACAGAAGCCCTTATCCAACGTAACTTACAACTGATACAACTGTCTTACAGTCCAAAGTACCACGGTTAAGAACCAAACAGTGGTCACTTCACAAAGGTGGGATTTGATACCTCAACCTTCTGGTCCATAGTCCAGTATTTTAATTACTAACCCAGTAAGTCCCGTTAAGTCCCACATGAAAGTGCCTACAATGGACATGTGGCCATCTAAACTGGACCTCAAAGTAATGCAAGGAGGCCAAGATGGTGACGAGAACACACTGATTTGGGAAATACGTTCCCATAATGTTCTGCTCTCAAATCCTGAGTCCAGCTGTTTTTTTTTCTATTCTATATTTTTTAGAAAAACATAATGCTGCATGAACATTTTACAATATTTACTGGTTGCACTCTAATAAAATGACAGCGAGATAAATATATATGGTCATTATACCATGAGTAAAATATCTAATCTAATAGCAGGCTGAGATAATTTGGAAAATTTGTGACAATCTTCTAATGGAAATGAAGTAAAAAAAAAACAAAATGCCGATTACATCCTTGAAATGCTGCTCAGTTGGCGCAGATTTTATAAAACTATATTTAATCTGATTTCATGCAGCCCCAAATGCCATTTGTCTGGATTTTTTGCACACCCATGACCCCATTGTAAAAAGGCCTTTCCTGATTTATATCACTTGCTATCTCTGTCTGAATTAGATAACCCATTAAACATCATCTCATTGATTATGCCCGCAGTTTTGTCCCAACACAGGGATTATTTATTTCGCTTTGTGATGTTCACTGACATTTAAATCTCAAAAGCTGCATGCACCCTGTGTACAAGCATGGCATTTAGCTGGTACCGAGCCATGAAAACAAAAGTATTACGCATTATTCTCTTTGGTATTTTCATGTTCATAAACATTGCAGAAAAGCAGAATCTATCATTTACCCCGAATGATGAAGTCAAATTAAAGGCAGGCACTGGTCACAATTAATATTTAATATACTGTAGAAACAGGAGCTCATCTGTTGTTGCTACAGTGTGTGTTAGTCATAGTCTAATCACTTATCACTGCCTACAGGTCACTGCCTAACTGATGCTGGTGGCTCGACACTTTTGGTTCTTAGTCCAGCACTGACACTGAGGTGTTTTAAAACTCCAGCAGCGCTGCTGTGTCTGATCCACTTACATTAATGCATCACACACTAATACACTAACACAATCAATGTTACTGCGATGCTGAGAAAGCTCCAAAACTCAAATTGGACCATATCTGTGCTGGTTCTGTGGGGATCCTGACCCCCAGAGACACAACGTGGACTACAATCTGTAATTCCAATACCACTAAAACTGAAATAAAGAGTAAATAAGTAAAAAAAAACGTAAAATGCCTAAGACTTTTGCAGAGTACTGTAAAAGTAAACATTATCTGTTTAAATGCCTGGATAAAAAGACTCTTATGTACATGCTTGAAAAACGGAAGTTTATGCTGTTGTGCTTGAGTACACTTATCATGCAAGTAGGTAAATACACTGTCTTAATAACATTCCTGAATAAAGAACAATCAGGCTAAGTGCTGACAGAACGTAAACAGTGTATTTAAACTAGCATTGGAATTGCAAGCATGTCTACAGTTTAAACAATGGAAAATGTCATTAGCATGATCAAAAACAGAGATAACCCCCAAAATAACCAAGATTATCAAGTCACAACGCCAACACTGACCTATAAAAAATAACCCCTTTTTTATATTGCTCCATGCAAATGTAAGCCGTCTTTTCTCTCATTTTTCTTTTATGTGAAAGTCATATTGTCCAATCGCTACGGCGACTATGTGCCTATCGTTGCATCTGTAGAGCATGTGATCCACTGACCCTCTGTTTCCTGGATCAAATCGGTGTCATTATGTCCCGTTTACAAAATGAACTGATGATATTTCAAAGGAAGCTCATCCCTAGTTGGGACCTCTCTCGATAAGCTGGTTTCACCTCTAATGTTGGCAGAGATCGAAATCAGTATTGCTCTGTAGCTGGGTCCTCTATCTGCATCCCATGGCAGACAATACAAAGAAAAGAGCCTCTTGTTTGTGTCCCAAAGGGTTCCTGGTCAGAGGAGAAAAAGATTGAACTTTCTAGATTAAATTCCAAGCACCATGTTTGCCAAATAGAGCTCACAACCCAAAATACACCACACCTACTGTGAAGCATGGTGGTAGCGACATTGAGTGTTTTCCTTAAGTGGGGACAATGCAGTTGTTCAGGTTTGAAGGGCCGCCTCTAGTTTGCAAACAAGATGGAACAGTTGAGCACTGGAAGACAACGATGTCCTGTATGATATCCAGAAATGTGTTTGTCCACATATGTTGCAGCTGGTCTTGTAGATCCTCATCCATCACAGTTGGGGAAGTGCATGACTCCACACCAAAGGCAGCTCTCATCATGGGGTCCCCATACTTAAACCTGACCCTCTTTGGATCCCGAACAGAACCTGGACAATACGGTTGCAGTAAAGGGCAGCTAAATGGTGGGTTATTTCTCGAAATGGCCATCCTGCTTCTCTCAGTTCAATGATACCCCTGTCTTTGAGTCTGTCAACTGAATAAAACGTCTTTATGTGCATCGTGGCAGACAAGAATTGCTCCAAGAGGTACAGAACCCAAAAGTAGCCACTCTGAGACTTTTATAGGAACATAAGGGAATCACTTTCATGCCCTCCTGTGGCAAGATTCAGTGTCTAATCAGACCACATCCATTATTTACATCATCTGTCTGAGACTTAAATGCATGCTGAGTTTTTCAACATCGGACATTTTAATCCGTTTGCGTCGTATACAGAGTCAAATAAATAAATCAGTGGCTTATGCACAGGACGTTAAATGTCCTTGGATGGTCATTTCAGAGCCCCTGACCTCAAGTCAATGGAAAATCTCTATACTGAACAGTATATTCAATAAGACAAGTCCATTGCTGCTCATTGTGAACCCAATTTAGCCAGCATATCCAAACAGACTCACGGCTGTAATTAAAATAAAAAAAGTTATACAAATGAGTAGAATTAGTAGAACCCGTGTTCTTTTCAGCAAAATGTGCAAATAAAGCTGTAGATGTTTATTTTTATGTCTGAGGTTTGAGGCTGGAAGATGGCAGACTGGATGTACTGATTTTCTCCTGTCTCTTTGAAGATATAGTTCCCTAAGTGCCATTCACGTAAACCCCTCTCGTCGCTAGTAACAAATGGAATGCTCTACCAATATCTACTGACCTCAGAGGAATGCACGTCTGCATGCTAATAGCTGGCTGTCAATCATCCGCCGCTCAAAAGCAACCCGCTTACAGTGCTGATATATGCATTCAACTCAAGGTGTGTAAATCTGGCTTTGACTGATTGCTGTAAATCAAATGCATAGCGGCGCGGTGACCTGCGTGTGACTCGCCTTGAAACGAAGCCTAAATTAAGTTACTGTTGTGTGAAAACATGTTTCTCTGGAGTCGCTCAGAATGACAGCTCTTAAAACATCTGAGCCAAACAAGACGGGGAAAAGAAAAGTAGTGATTAAGAATCAGCTCCAGTTTCTTTACGTCTTGATCTTGACACAGCGAACATTAAACCCAGGGTAGAATCCGTAGTTTTTACATTAACCACCGAGCTGTCGTGAGCCATACCTCACCATAATTGGTCCATCTAAATCCATTACTGCAGACTTGCATTAATAATTCAGCGATGTGAATGAGGAAAGGCACAAGGAGCTGGCAGATGAATTGCAAAAGTCAATATGAATTTCCTCTCTCACACGTGTTATTCTTTGTCGTGTGGACACGTGAAAATGAACTCTGCTAAGGTCGGTCTATCAAGCTCTTCTCACTCTGAACGGTCGTGTTAAAGACGTACGAGTACGTACCGTCCTGATATTTTTTAAGGGTTGACACTGCAAATCAATGAGCACGGAAAATAGAATAAAGAATAATTTAGTAATGAAAGAAAGAAAGCATGTTTATATGATCATTTTACATTTACAAGTACATAATAATGAACAATTAAGTTACAAAGTAAACTGAATAATAATGGGAAGGGGCGTTGACCTTGTCACTGCACCATAAAGTGTGACTTGTTAGAAGGATCTTTTTAATGACTTCAAATTTAATATATACACCGAAGGAAAAAGAAAACTGATCAAACTGAAGTAAATGAATGAACAAAATAGCCAACATTTGTTTATTTTTATTATGAGATTTATATTCTTTGTATTCTTATATCTTTTAGAGATTCATTTAATATATTAACCGACTTAATAGTAAATAAATTTAAAAATACAGTCAATTCCGGTTAATAGGACCACTGGTTAATGGGACCAGCAGCTTATTCGGACCAAATCCTAAAGTACCAAAACAAATCCTATTAAATACGTGTAATGTTA
>JAVSBV010066036.1:0-10427 GCA_033117975.1 Parotocinclus spilosoma
TATTATACGTCGTGGGTTACACCTATCCCGCATACTTGGGTCCATTATTAAAAACACCAACCAGTATCGTAACAACAAATAAATCAATGATTACAGGTATAGTTTAATTAGACAGAAGGTCTTTCGTAAAAGTGCTTCCCCTAACAAAATGCCCTCAGAGGCTACTTCTGGGTAATGTACCTCTTGGTGAGACTGTTGACTACTAGACATATCTCTACAATGCACTCAAAGACATTTTGGCCAGTTGACAAAGAGGGGGTGCAAGATTGGACTGAGAAAAGCAGGATGGCAATTTCAAAGAACCTCGTGCCATTTAAGCTGTTCTAACCTAGCAGCAGGGAGGTTTTTTGCCCTAAAGATACTGCATCACTGACGGATCAATTGAAGAGCTAGGTCAAATAAGAAAACACTGTTCAGAAACTAGTCGAAAATAGCTTACATGCATCTCAAAGCTCACATCCATTAAAATACAAACTCATCTATCTCAGTGGTAGAGCACTGGTTTGTAGTAGGGCTTGCTCGATACCATTTTTAATGGCCAATACCAATATTGATACTGCAAACTTGACTATCTGGCGATACCGATATCAGACCAATACTCTGCTACCATCTCTTAAAACACTGGAGTTGCATACACTACACTCGGCTGTTTTACTTTTATTATCCTTGAGCTTAAAATAACTTCACACAGCTGACATGATGACCACGCCGCTAGCTAACTTGAGTTCCAGCTATTGCTCACGTAATGCATCTCTGTTTACAGCGTGCCGTCCAAATTGTAGTAAAGCAAATATATATAGCGGAAAGATATCAGATTAAACTGTTTTCCCCTGTCTGCATGGAGATGTCTGGCTGGAACACTGCGTGCCGGCCGCAGTGAACACGCAGTGTTCCAGCCAGACATCTCCATGCAGACAGGGGAAAACAGTTTAATCATTTGTTAATAAACATCCATTCTTGCATTTCAGGCTTACGGTACTGTTAGGAAAGAAGGAATTCTGAGCTGGTAATGAGGTATAAATCTAAATAATGATGTGATTTCGAACAGGTTATATCAACTGGTGTTTTTAATCCGGATTTGGTAGAAAATCAGTGTCCAAGAACACCTGAATCTCTGAGAAGCAAAGATGGGCAAATAATTAACAGTGGGAAAAGGAAAAGAGGGGAAAAGGAACAGAATGTGCAGAGCGGGGGTGGGGGTCTTCAGGACCAGAATTGAAAAACATGGCTATAAATGTATCATTAATCTTTGTTAAATAGTAGCAGCAATTCTGACCTTCTTGCCTTGTCCACTGAGCAACAAAAAGTGGAAACAAGTCTGGTCACTGCATACCTGTCTCCCGTTTTGGCCGGGAAACTACCGTATTTTTACCCCTCTTTCCCGCTGTCCTCCCGTATTATTATATTATAATTAAAAAAAACTTCCTGTGCCTCTCCAAACTGAAATATCATTTGGGAAGATAAAAATACTGGACAAAATGTAATGCAACACTTATGATTTCTGTATTTTCTTTACTAAGCATGATGTGTTCTTGAGTCCATGAAATCATTGACACTGCAACACAAGGCATCAGTGAAAACCTTTGCATAAATGAAGTAGTGTGATGCAAATTAAATTCACAAATGATAAGAACACAAAGGGTCTGTCACATAAACAGAAGCCTTATTGAGGGGAACAGTTAAGGGAGTAATTCGTTCCTCATGACTAAATCCTTTTCCTTCCTTTATGCAGAATTATTGATATTTGCTATAAGAGCACAGCTTTTTTTTTTTAACAAAACAGTATCACTCCACTATATGACATATACAGATAGGGGAAGAACCATACTAACTAACTAAATTGTATTGTTTTCATTGTATTATATGTTTTCCTTTTAACTTCACTTGTTTTAAACGAAAGTCACTTGGTCGGGTTCTCTAAAACTTTCTTAGCATACTGCGTTAAGGCAGGGGCAGTAAAAATTCTTCGTAGTGGACTTACTTTTTCAGTGGAAGAGTACTGTTTGTAAGAAATTACCGACATTATGAAATGCAAGTTCTTTTACATTTATTTTGTTTCTTTATGTGCATTGAAAACTGATGCATAAAATCAAAAGAACACAAGGATGTGTATTATTACAAATAACATCACGCCTGTGATGATCTATGGCACTCACTTTAGGCTCATGAGCACTGCCTCTTCTTCTTGTCCACCTTCGCATGCAACTTGGTTACCATGTTTACTACGTGTCTGTGCTTAGTACTGTGGAGGACTTTCTAGCAGAGCAAGAATAAGATGAGATTTAAAAAATGTGACTTTTTTCCTATTAAAAATATGTTCCTTTAGCGCTAGTTCGTACGACTCAGAATAAAAACCATCAACGTTACAATTCATTGAAAAAGTGGAACAACGCGGAAATGCTGCAAAAGATGACAGGCCGTCTTGTTACGGACGCTGCAGTAAGGCGGAGGCAAACGCGATGTGCGGGACATATCAGGTTTATTGTAACATAATAAACAGAACGTGAAACAGAACTAAAACATAACAGGCAGGTAGGATCAAAGCTGGAAGTTATGATAGAAGATCCTACCTCACCTGCGTCGACACAAAAAGTCCAAATCATACAGTGTAATAAAGAAAGCTTTGCACTGCATCAATGCTGGCGAAGCTTATAAGTACTCCTCGCTGATCTGGGACAGGTGTGCACAATCAAGGCACGCCTGCGCAGTCGCCCAGGCCTGACAGTACCAGTAGTATAAACATATAGAAAAGTCTAATTAGCCAAAAAATACTGTGATATACTTTGAAACCAGTCTGTTTTTTAAAAGATCATACCACCCAGCAAACATATACAAGGTGAATCAAAACAACCAGTTTCAGAAACCAAGTAATGGGTGACCAAAGACCAGACTTATCTCAAAACTTGATTGCCGCAAGGTTTGCAATACCTCTTGTGGTCAAAAACATCAAAACTTTTTGTTGTTCATCACAGGTAACTGAAGATGGAATTGACAAATCTCATGGCCGGAGAACGCCGTATCATAGCAACAGATCTGAACAACCAACACCCAGAAAGATCACCAGTTTCACACAGCACTGTTCCATCCCTCATAACCAAATTCCAGAGAAATGACGAGCCATGTAGTGAGATTGTCCGAAGAACCGCTACCAATGAAGAAACCTCAACAATGAGTTTGGCAGCCTTTAGGAAAAGTCCACAAAGCAGCTGACTTTTGACTCTCCCCATATATGCATTTATACAGGCATGAGCTGTTTAATGTCCATTCAATTAACATCTGTTCAATAACTGCAGAGACTTTAGGAATTATAATAGGGAATATAAATCGTCCTATATACGTCAAATTCACGTCTGAATGACAGAAAATTAGTACAAGCTAATACTTGGCACATCTGCTGACAGAAAAGAGAATCGCGATCTTGACAGGCATTAAGAAACATGGTATCGTTTTTATTAAAGACACAAAGATAAGAATTACTTTATTGTACCATATGATCCTACACTAAATGTTTTCATTTTTTACAATGAAACACCAGGGCTGGACGATACGACCTTAAATCAATATCATGATTAGTTAAAAATTTTACCTCGATTACGATATATGAACGATTATGTCTGTTTTTTGCCCTCACAATTCATGAGGTTTGCACTGTAAATATGCTCAACTTTTCAAGGTGGGATGTGTTTTCTTCATATTTTATATAGTTTATGAACACAGCGGGGAAAGTATTAACAGCATTAAACAAAAAAAAGACTATGTCGGTTAATGCTTTTGCTTAATTAATTTTCTATCAGTTGCTCAGCCCTATAAAACACTACGTGCAAAGTGTCTAAACTGCAATGTAGCAACGTGTTCATTTCACAAAATGCAGACATTAAACAACTCACACTTGTAGATACAGTCGATTCCAGTTAATGGGACCACATCAGAAGGCGATGGTTTTGGTCCTTAAACAATTATTTATAAAGAGCCACATCAAACAGCTTAACATCTTATGGGAAATGCATTGAAAACATGGCAGAGGTTTGTAAACAGCAAAACAATAGCTATCTAGCTTAGATATAAAGGAGGTTCAATCTTTAAATAATGGCTAATTAGAATTATTTCAGTAATATGCAGCTGTTTTATTTGTTGTGGTTTCTCTGCAGGCGCTGGTTCCAGGTTAAAAATAACCAGCTTCTGTACCTGAAGAGGTTCAAGGTTAGTTACACTCAGTAAATGTGGTAATAAACAACCAAGTCCATTTAAAAAGAACTGTAACTTATTTTGATCAGACCGAGCCCAGAGTGGTAATGGAGGACCTGAGGCAGTGCGCGGTCCAGCCGTTTAGCACCATCTGGCGCCGCTTTTGTTTTAAGGTGGTCTCGCCTACAAAGTGAGTCCAATTAATAACCAGAATGAGACTTGCTTTTAAATATAAATCCTTTGTCTCATAACCAAATCCCTCGTGTTTGTGTGCAGGAGTTACATGCTGGCCGCTGATTCTGAGGGCTCCAGGCTGGCCTGGACCAGAGCCATTCAGAACGCTGCTCTGGTCAGTGAGCCCAGGCCAGACGTTGTAGAGGTAACCATTTCAATTCTGCTGTTTTTTTTATTTAACCCAGTCTTTGTATGCAAAAATAACACCAGGTTCTCAACAGCAATGGAGCTACCATGAGGAACCATCAGCACCTGGAACTCCAAGTGAGTTTAATGCCATGAAAACAGTGATACAAATAAATCTCTGAAGTCTAATATCTAATATCTGTTCAATATCATTGACTGATAGTATTTATATGATCTGTGCATTTGTAGGTCTGAGGGTTCAAAGAATTATACCAGCATGTAACGGTCTGTCCAAACTCACACAAACATTCTTTATAGTGAAATTTATTTAACTCCTGATAAATTGGTAAAACATCACTGATTATATTGCTGTGCTAAAACACAGATGACTTGAAGAGATATACCACCACTATGAGAGCCCTTACACCCAGCTCTCCAGCTGAAGGTGTCCTGGACAGAAATAGTGGTGTGGTCCACAGAGCCAGCTCTTCACCCAAAGGTCTGTTCAAATCCACCCAAACAGGCTCTTCATGTGCATTGTATACATTTCTGATATCTGTTAAATACTGACAGTATTTATATGGCATCTGTGTAACAGATCAGGAGAACAATAGGACAGAAACACCCTTGGTCCAAAACGGCGGCTCTCCCACCACTGGTCTGTCTAGACTTACACTGTTTATATAGTAATTATATATATATAGTAATTATATTATATATATTATATTAAATATATATATATAAATTATAGCTAATGCATTGGTTATTTATGTTTTGAATACGTGAATAGGTCGCGATTAAGTACATAGAGAAGCAGGCTGGCATAGATTACATCATCCTTGTAAGTAACTGTGCACTTCTTGGGATGTTTTAGGTTATGATAACCCTTATGATGACCAGATATAACCCTGCTATTCATGTCTGTTCTAATCTTAGCAGGTGAGGCTGACCCTATACCAACTGAGGTCGCCTTAATGCTGATGGTCTCCTAGTCGCCGCCATGCAAGAACATCATCGAGCTGCTGGAATGGTATGATCACCCAAAGTGCCTCATACTGGTCCTGGAGAAGCCCAGTCCCTGTATGGACCTCGCCACCTTCATTAAGGATGGGCCACTGTCTGAAGACATGGCCCAGATCATCATGGCGCATGTCCGCTTACGGGGTGTTCTTCATCGGGACGTCAAAACGAAGAACATCCTCGTGAACCCCGATGACCTGCCGATCAAGGTCATCGATTTTGGCTGCGGTGACTTGCTACAGAGCACACCATACAGGGAGTTTGCAGGTAAGTGGATCAGCAGGATTAGCAATTACAGGACCATCCCAAAGTGTTTTAGTGCTGTCGCTGATCCTCCTCTCTTTTTTTCAGGCACCTGGTCTCAAATTCCACCTGAAATGCTCATTCACCATCAGTACCACAGGTGTCCTGCAAACGTCTGGAGCCTGGGCGTTCTAACGTATGAATTACTTTGTGGTGACCTGCCATTCCAGACTGGAAAGCAGATACGCGAGGGAGACCCGCATTTTACACAGGACCTGTCTGCAGGTAAGAACATGCTAGAAAATGTATTCAACTGGAAAAAAAAACAATACAGATTGTAACTATTTCTGTCTCTGTTGATGACATCACTGCACACACAGCCTGTTGCCATCTGAGGTCAGTCAGAAGAGACTTTAGAGTGTGTGGTCTAGAGCATACAAGGATTGAGTTCAATAACAAGGGCTGATCAATAGCGTGTAGATAATGTTAAGTAAAGTCCAACAATCTTGATTTCAGTCAAGATCTGTTTTTAATTCAGCAGGAAAGCGCGTGGTGGAGATGGGTGGGTGAGTATTTTGACAATTACAATTGAATATTTTAATAAGATTTCTTTATGTAAATAATAAGGATTGGCTTTAGATCTCATTGCATTGTGTTCCATCACCCATTTTGGTGTGTTTGATGTTGTGTCGTAGAAACATCTAGCTTCCGCCAAACACCAAACGCCTGACAGAAGCAAACCATCTCCTGGCAAATGGCACAAGTGGCTTCCATACCATCAGGAGGACCACAAAACCCGGCTCTGTAACATCTACGATCCGCCATTTAATTGGCCCAAAACAATGATCATCAATATGAGGGGTTCCTGTCCTTGGAGAGCACGTCCACAACGTTGTGAAGATGCAACTTGAAACAAATAAAATTTCACATTGTTGCTAAACCAACTAAATGTTGCAAATAAAAATGAATTGATTATACTAAGGCCAAACAGTAACACTCTAAACATACCAATATTTCTAAATAACCTTACTAATTTACGACAGATTCCAAATACATACACATTGTCATTTATATCCTTACTAACTCTTATCTGTTATAAGCCATATAAGCAGCCTCGATGGGGACGGAACTTGGACCATTTAAACTGACAAGTATGATCACTTTTATTACTAGTCAGAGCACTGGTTTTATATATTTATAAGAGTGTCTACTATTTGTATTTTAGACATTGACTGCATTTTCAAGCACATTAAAGATAGACCAAGTTATTACTGAGAACTTTAGGGGTATGTGCAGAGAAAAACACAAAACTGCAGCATAGCTACTCTCTGGAATTGATCACACAACCAGTCTCTACAGAGTCTGTCAAAAATCACTGGATCCAATAATGAGTCATCAAATGGGAGACTGGGTGAAGATTAGAAAGAGCAATAATGAAAAGCCATACACTGTAGGTCCTTCGAATCACATAACAGTTACAGCATCACAAGTTTCTAAACTAAAAATGTAAATAAGTCAATTCAAAAAGTGATTCGCTGCTTTCTATACGACATCTAACATAGGGTGACCAGATGTCCTCTTTTTCCTGGACATGTCCTACTTTTGAGACCTAAAAAAATGTTCGGGGGGGATTTCAAAATCGTTCGGGATTTTCGACCTCAAACATAATGCTGCCACCAGAGGGAGCCAACCTGTTGCTCCAGCTGACCCCAGGGGGCGCCAGAGTTGTAGTCCTCTATGTTCTCGCTGTACCACAACTCCCAGAAAGAAAGAAAGCACGAAAGAAAGAAAGAAAGTAACACGAATAACTCAAGGAAAATAGCAGTGGCACCGGAAGTGCGCCACGACTGCCCTTTTGCGTTTAGTTTATCCCCCATTTGAATTTCCTTCCTCGGTCTGGGTCATGTCAGCGCGGCACATTAGTCTGTGCTTCATTTTCATTCCCTTTCTTATTTCGTTGCTCACAAACAAGTCAGCAAGAACCGCAGTGACACGATAGCGTTGTGAATGACTGCCGCCACGGGCTGCTGTGGCAAATTGTATTGTGCATGTTTTGTACCAAATGTCAATTGTCGTATGTAGATTTTTGAAAAAATACTGTGGAAAAGGCCTTTATGCTTTGAAACGCTGCTGAACTGACTAGAAAGTGACGAGGCTGAAGTTAGCTCCTTATTCGCCACAGCTGTAACTGAGAGGCTGCATTCAACGATTCTCTATTTTATGTACAGAAGCGGTTTTGCGGACTTACAGTCGTAAGGACGATGGGATTGGAACGTGCTATATTAAATCACCACTGTGACTGTAAAGTATGAGACTTAGGTAATAAAATATGTAATTTATATAAAAAACACGATGTGCTTTCAGTTTATTTCTAATGTATTTCAGTGCAAGTAGATGAATACCAAACAAATATTTCAGATTTATTTTTAATTTACTCTTTGATCCTAATGTACATTGCTCTTGAGTGACTTTAAAGGTGCTCTGAATTAATAAAAATACACTAACAATAATAATAGGGAATGGATTATTCTTGTTCGATTTTATTGTTGTTCTTGTATCTAGGCTTCTAATTATTATTATTATTATTATTATTATTATTATTATTATTATGAAACCTGTTTTCAGTCTGGCCCAAAGTGATTAACCATTTTAAAAACAACTGGCAACATAGCATCAGCATCACTGAAAATGAATAGAAAGATAATATTCCAGAGTGTTATTAATGACTTTAATCACTTTGGGCCAGGTAAATTACTAATCTCTTATATAGTAATAGTCTAATACTGTAATAAAAACCTGATTTTAGTTTGGAACAAAGTGATTTACCATTTTTAAAGCAACTGGCAACATAGCATGGAAATCACTGTAAATTATTACTAGGATAATATTCCGGAGTGTTACTAATGACTGTAATCACTTTGGGCCAGGTAAATTACTAATCTCTTATATAGTAATAGTCCAATATTGTAATAAAAACCTGTTTTTAGTCTGGCCCAAAGTGATTTACTATTTTTTAAACAACTGGCAACATAGCATGGGAATCACTGTAAATTATTACAAGGATAATATTCCTGAGTGTTATTAATGACTTTAATCACCTTTGGCCAGATAAATTACTAATCTCTAATATAGTAATAGTCTAATACTCTAATAAAAACCTGTTTTTAGTCTGACCCAAAGTGAATAACCATTTTAAAAACAACTGGCATCATAGCATGGGAGTCACTGTAAATGAATATAAATATTATATTCCAGAGTGTAATTAATGACTTTAATCACTTTGGGCCAGATTAAAAACAGGTTTTTATTACAGTATTGGACTATTACTACTTAATAGATTAGTAATTTACCTGGCCCAAAGTGATTAAAGTCATTAATAACACTTTTGAATATTATCTTTCTATTCATTTTCAGTGATGCTGATGCTATGTTGCCAGTTGTTTTAAAAATAGTAAATCACTTTGGGCCAGACTAAAAACAGGTTTTTATTACAGTATTGCACTATTACTTTATAAGAGATTAGTAATTTACCTGGCCCAAAGTGAGTAAAGTCATTAATGACACTAGAATGTTATCCTCCTATTCATTTACAGTGATGCTGATGCTATGTTGCCAGTTGTTTTTAAAATGGTAAATCCTTTTGGGCCAGACTAAAAACAGGTTTTTCCTACAGTATTGGACTATTACTCTATACTAGATTAGTAATTTACCTGGCCCAAAGTGATTAAAGTCATTAATAACACTCTGGAATAGTATCCTTCTATTGTTTAATAATGATGCTCATTATTCAAGGTTGCCAGTTGTTTTTAAAATGGTAAATCACTTTGGGCCAGACTAAAAACAGGTTTTATAATAATAATAATAATAATAACAATTTGAAGAATAGATACAATAATAATAATAAAATATAAACAAAAATAATCCATTCCCTATTTTTATTGTTTGGGTATTTTTATTAATTCATAGCACCTTTAAAATCACTCAAGAACAATGTACATTAAGTTCAAAGAGTAAATATAATATAAAATGGAAATATTTGTTTGGTATTTATCTACTTGCAATTAAATACAGTTGAAATAAACTGAAGGCACATCGTATTTTTTAAAAATAAATTACATATTTTATGACCTAAGTCTCATTCTTTACAGTCACAGTGGTGATTTAACATAGCACGATTTAACCGTAAAATACAGAACACATAAAATACAGAATCGTTAAACACACCCTCTCAGTTACAGCTGTGGTGAATAAGGAGGAAACTTCAGCCGGCGAAAAAGACACTGTGAATACGAAGCCTAACGATTCGCATGCTGAGAATAAGTAGCCAACTTCAGCCTCTTAAATTCTATTGTTCTTTGCGGTGGCGAGTGCATGTACTTATTTCTGTTTTATGCTTCAAATAGAACATCTGGAGATACAGTCGATTCCGGTTAATTCCGGGACCACATCGGTACGCATTCGTTTTGGTCTTAACAACCGGCTGGTCCGATTAAACGAACATGCCCTATGTTACAAGACGGGACGTGCTATAATTAATGTAATCTTTATTGTGTGATTTACACGTATAGCGAACGTACAAACAAGAACTACTGTTGCTTACGAACTTTGTTCATTGAAAA
>JAVSBV010066057.1:0-38516 GCA_033117975.1 Parotocinclus spilosoma
ACCCTGCCTCCTGTGAACGAAGTGAACGTGCTGGGTTATAATGCTTAATAAGTTCACTAAGATACTCTGGAGCCAGAGTAACACACACTGACTGTTCAGTGGGGTGTGTAGTCATCCAAGACTGTAAAAACATACTGACAGTAATGAGGCCTGCACAGGGTCAGATTGTTCAGCAGTTTTTGTGAGATCATCTACCATTGTTGATCCAGGACAACTTCCACCTCAAGAAGTGATATGGGAGGGATTGGACGGTTTGCCAGATGTCTTCCTAGTACATCCCAAGCATGTTCAATGGGATTCAGGTCTGGAGAACAAGAAGGCCAGTCCATGCATTGGGTTCCTCCCTCCTGAAACATGTTGTTGACATGATGCACATGGTGGGACCTTTAATTCTTGTCCATGAAAAGAAAGTTGTTTCCAACTATTCCAGCATAGGGTGCCACTATATGGTACAGGACCTTATCTTCTCTATCTAACAGCAGTCATTGATTTATTGCTGATGATGTGACGCTTAGTACGACCACCAATGCTGATGCCAGCCCCAAACTATGATAACACCACCACTGAAGGATTCCCTTTCACATGTGAAACGCCGATTATCCCATGTTTCTTGTTCACGCTGGATCAGCACATGATGATAGTCAGGCTGCAAACAGAACCATGACTCATCTGAGATAAGGACAGTTGACTTCTCAACATGGGTCCAATAGCGATGCTTATCAGCCCACCTTCTACAGGTTCTACGGTGTTCAGAAGATAACAAAATGCATACCATTGGGCACCAGGCATGCAGTCCAACACGATGGAGCTGATTTTGTATGGTCTGCAATGAAATGCCTGCATTAATGTTCTTATATTAATGTTGTAGTATTTCAGTGTTTGAGTCCGGTCTCATTTTTGAAGTGAGGGAGGGAGACAATTGTTTTTATTTTACATAACCTCTTATGGAATGGGGGCTGTTTCAGATTCTGTTACACACAATGGCTAGAATTTTGTTTTGGATTTGCCGAGGCCTTTGTAGTTCAGAATATGAACAGCCTTAACTTCAGACAAGCAGCAGACCAGTTCTTTAGCTTCCCAGTCCCAGGCAATATTTGACATCCCTGATGTAGGAGGTATAGAATTTATAGCACAGTGTATGTTCTGTCTTGACCCTGATTAGTAAAATGACTGTGTGACTAAGTGAATGTGACAGGCTTAAAAAGTTTATCTGATTCCCACAGAATCAGCAATCTTCTCTAACTATGTTGGAGATGCTGCATATGGCCAGAGACATTGCGTTTGGCTGCCAGTATCTGGAAGAGAACCACTTTATTCACAGGTAGAAATTCTGCATCTGCATTTATAACTGATGAATGGCTTAATCACTGTCAAAATATCTATGTTGCAGGGTAATAAATTCTTAAATTAGTTTGTCCAGTGTATAGGCTGTTTAAGTGGCTCAGATGCATAGAGTTGGCTGTTAATTGTAAAGAACCCATTTAAGCTTTTTCTGGTTACATAAATAAAATAATGCTGTATATGTGAACTGTAAACTATAATTCTGTTTCAGAGACATCGCTGCACGGAACTGTTTGTTGACTTGTCCTGGTCCAGAGCGAGTGGCTAAAATTGGAGATTTTGGAATGGCCCGTGATATATATAGGTACTGTTATTCTTCACCTTCCTCACCATAATATCAAGTTCTAACTTTATTTTGTTTTTATTAAGCTTATGTTAGCCAATTGAAGATGACTTTGGTATGTTTTAAAAGGTAGTATGTTCTGTATACGGCTCTTAAAAATTAGGGAATATTTAATTATATATATATATATATATATATATATATATATATATATATCTTTGCACAATGCTATACGTACAGCCATGTATGAAGGTGTTTAAAAACAAAGCATGTGTAGAAAAAAAACAGTACTAGGACTACTGACTGTATTTTTAGAATTACAAAGTGGTTCTATATGGTAAGTGGAACTGATAAAATTGAGTGTAGAAACGAGGTGTTCCTCTTTAATTGCTTGAATATATATTGAGAATAAAATATATTTATTAATATTCATGTGATATTCTGTGTTTCTGATTATGCATTGTGCCTCTTCAGGGCCAGTTACTACAGGAAGGGTGGCCGTGCAATGCTGCCAGTGAAATGGATGCCACCCGAAGCTTTCCTGGAGGGCATATTCACTTGCAAGACTGATACATGGTAATACAATCATTTTATGTTATAGCTTCTAGGTGAGAAATTTTGTTACAGTGGTTTAATGCTATAAAGATTACTATCCTTGATGCTGTGAGCATTTTTTGTGCCTTCAAGTGTATTTTTCCTGTGTGTTTTGTTTCCCTCTGTAGGTCATTTGGGGTACTGCTATGGGAGATTTTCTCTCTGGGCTACATGCCCTATCCTTGTAAGAGCAATCAAGAGGTGCTGGAGTTTGTGACTAGTGGAGGACGAATGGATCCTCCTAAGAGTTGCCCAGGACCTGTGTAAGTACAAACTGTTGTAACTAAGAGGTCAGATTTTAATACCAAATCCACTAGGGCTTATGGGTAACACACATATCCTGATGTACGTGTATGCTCCCGTGAAATACAGCACCTATATATTACAGCCTGAAATCAAAACATATTTATTTTTCTTTATTTACACATTTTTACTTGTAATAGAGATGTACTGAATGCAACTGTATTGTCCGATTTATTGTAACTGGTGTTATGCTCTCACTAGCTTTAACTTTGTAGCATCAGCCATAAAATATCAATCACTGCAAACTTACTCTAATTGTACAATATTACCAGCTTTGATAAGTGCCTTTTACCAGTTAGGATACAAGAATAAATTAAGGCTGAATTTGTGCCCCAATTAGGACACATTTGCAGAGCAAACACCAAGACAGTAAGTCATACATCACTACTGTAAGCAATTGAATGCAGTAAAAATGCACTTTTTAACCTATATCCCAGGCATACATGGCACAACAAAATTAAATTCATGCACTAAATTCATGCATTCATACACATGCACTTTTATTAAGTAATAAAAACATATACACATATAAAACAGATCACACAGATGCACAAGAACCCAAAAATAAAGCAACCATTGAGCTGCTCACTAAACATTGGGACCAAAAAACAAACCATATTTAAAGCTTCATATACACATGAACTGAACTCTAAACTATTTTTAGTCAAAACATTGTGCTGTTTGTGTTTGTGGCTGGGTTTGTGCTGCTGTTGGCATCACAAGTACACAAGCGTAGGCCAAATGTGACTGGTCGATCAATATAGCTAGTTACAGTACACTGAAAACTGGTTGATCAACCGATCAATCTCTGCATCTCAACCTTATACCATTCAATTAACAAGAAAAAGGCAATACTATCCGCTCACTGTCAACTCACATATGGGTTTTTGGAATTGACTGAAAATGTATATGCATATATGTATATTAGCCTATATACTAGATGAGATAAGGTTGGACATTAAAGGCAAACAGATTCTGTATAGTATCTCCATATAGTAAGCACACAGATGTTGGAGCTGGACCTGTAGATCTTTATCCATCACACCAGCAGCTGGGACAGTGTGTTGTTTTACAGCAAAGGCAGGATGAAGAGCTCAACATACATTTACCTCCATACTCGAACCCGACCATCGTCAAATCCCATACAGAACCTGGATTCGATGCTAAAGTTGACAGTTCAAGTCCATAGTAGTTCAGGTTTCTTGTTCACATTACTGCTGCAAACGAAGGTGATACTGGCTGGCTGTCATATGCAGAATACTTAATGGGCACTGTGGCAACAAATTTCCTTTTTCTAAGTGTCTGGAAAAGGTCCAGACATATGTAAAGGTGTATAGTGATGTATATACTGTACGTGTTTCTGGTTGGTGGCCAACAAAACTGTAGGAGCTGCTCATGCTTTGTGGTGGATCAAACAGTTCTCTCTGTCTGGGCTGTTTGAAGGCTGTTCAAGGTGTGTGCATGTCCTTACAGAACCACAACAGTTACTTATAGCTAGGTCGTAATGGTCTAAATGGTGGGCAGTTTGTCAAAACATCCAAAGATGCACCCCTGTCAAAGGACAAAATGTATTTGTGTGCATCATCGGGGAATATAGAGAAAAATACCCCATAGCACAATGCGGGCACCACCGTGCCTCACAGAAGGTATGGTGTCTTTGGGGTGGTGTGCTGTGTTTGGTTTTCAGCCCACAAACTTTAAACTTGGTCTCAACTGACTGTAAAACCTTGTTGCCACATAGCATGACAAGCACAAAAGAAACACCATGTGGCACTTCAGAAGAATCTTCTCTATTGCCACTCTGCCATGCAGGCCACCTTTGTCTAAAATGTTTGATCCTGTTGTCTCAAGGACAGACCAACCAATCTCAGCTTGAAAACATAAGCCTGACACTCTTTAAAGCTGCCACTGGAAACACCTTTCCAACCACCTTTTTGTTCACCATTGACTAGCAGTAGTGGTGGGACTGTTGTGTTATTTGGAAGGCAATTTGTTGTCAGTAAAAACATAACGGTAACTTTAAATTGGTTGATCACTTATCTAAATTAGTTATCTTACTAATTAAATTGCAAAAATCGATCCAAAAATGTTTCAGTGTAATTTCCACTTCAAACAAATGAACTTTATTTACATTTTGTGAAGTAAATGTGAAGTGTAAAGTGAAGGTTTTTTACAAGGTGTGATAACTTTCTATAGGCACTATAAAAGTATTCCAGAGTTGTGCCATAAATTTGCATTACTGTTAATGTTGTCTTTAAATATAAATTTTTACATTTTTAGTTTTACATTCAACGTTTTTAATTAAGTAATATTGTTGTTGGTTTCTCGTATTATTCAATAAAAAAATGATCTTTAAAATTTTTGTTGTAGTTACCGGATTATGACCCAATGTTGGCAGCACTGTCCAGAGCATCGACCAAATTTTTCTGCTGTTTTAGAAAGAATCAACTATTGCACTCAGGTAAAAAAAAAATTTAATAATAATTTGTTTCACTTCTATTAAAAGGCAAATCTAGTTTGGAAGTAGCACAGTGGCAAACCATTTGTGGTTGACATCTTGCCCTGGAATTCTGTGTTTGATCTTTGTCTCTGACACCATTTATACTCTGCATTGTCTAATGCATTTACAGTTTGATTGCAGTAGGATTGCTGTAGCCCGTGTAATATGTAAACCATCTCACTTTACTGGACCACATGTTTCCTGTTATTTAGAGTGTGTAAGTTAAAGCTTAAAAGAAACTGTTGGAAATATTTGATACAGTGCTGACACTGATTGAGGCTGTATCGCCATTACAAATCAGTTTAAGCACAAGAGAGTGAACTGGTGTCAAACTGCTGATAAATCTAAACAAAAATGTCTTGCTTTCACCAACTCTGTGGGACCGCCCTGTTTGTTTAGTTAGCACATGTAATCTGAAATAAAGTATTAGGCAGGTGTTTGGTGTTTCAGATGCACCTTGGAGAGACAGATGCATTTACACTTGTTTAAGATGTGGTTACATTGCATTTCAGACCACATCCTGAAGTTGATATCAAGCTTCATTTTCACACACATTTTTTGAGACACATGATGGTCATGTAAAAGTCCTAGTATAAAGTGGGGTCTAAATACTGTTTTTATAAAAGTTTATGTTCCCACCCCCTAGTTATGTGACTAGCTAATCTAAATTGACCCCAGGTGTAAGTGACTGGGTGAGTCTGTGATGAGTTTTGTTCAGAGACTGTTTCTGCATTGTCTGCTTTGTCATGGTATCTGACCATGATCCGGATAAACACCCAATAACCTACGTCACACCAGTATTTTCAGATAAATACATTTAAGTTAAAATATACAGGAACAGAGTGATAATAAGAGTAAAATAACAATTTCTTTCAGTAATAAAACTGTCAAATGAAAAACAAACTAGACAAACGGCAAAGGAGCAGAAGGCTTGAGTATGTCATACCTATGTATAAGAACAGTAAGCCACTAAACATTATATAATAGTTAAAAAAAACAGTTTGATTTTTTACCTGCCCACTTGGCTCTACGTCCCCTAAAAGAGCTTTATCCAGGTATTATGGGAATACTGCATGCAAACTCTGTATAAATTGTTAACTCAATGATTCAATAAGGTCCAGAGGCTGATTTTCAAACACTTTTAAAGAAAGCGCTGTTGGCAAATTTCCAGTGCTCAACCGATGTGGTTTATAAAAAGAAACTAATAATTAGGCAAACCATTTACAACCCTTACTGTAATAGGTAATTGTTTTTTTCTCATCTCTTCCATTATTGTAAAGTGACTAGAAAGGCACTATATTATTGTATATACATATTATTAAAACTTGATGTTATTATTATTATTGCTGTTGTAATTGTTATTATTATAATTTCTATACTGTCCCAACTGATTTGGGGTTATACATAAATGCAAAATTAGTCTAATCATTGACCTTTAGCTATTTAATGAATGTTTAATGAACACCAAAGTGTACACTACAGCTATGGCAAGCCAGAAGGGACACTTCCCTTTTCTTCTTTGAGGAAGAACTGCTTCCTGCTACGGTGGCTATTGAAGATTAAAGGCTAATGAATGACTGGCTGTGCCCTTGTTCCATTGTAACTAACACATTTATGCTGTTCAGGACCCTGATGTCATAAATACACCCCTCCCAGTGGAATATGGGCCAGCTGTGGATGAAGATAGCAGCACCATGATTCGTCCAGTAGCACCTAGCAGCATGACGCCCCTTTTTGTCAGACAGTCCATGTCACAGGATGTGCCTGTGCAGCATAGTATTTGTGATCTACTCCCTCAGGTCCACAAACCTAAAGTGCTGCTGCAGTGTTCACCGGTAATGCATCAGAGAGTGACAGTGTGTCACGAAGTTTTGGAGGCATGTTGGACTGAGCCAACTTCTGTTCCTGGTGCTTGTTCTGAATCATTGCTGCAAGTTCCAGATCACCATCCGTGCTCTAGGTCCAGTTCCTCTTTGGGTAGCCAAAAGCTGAAGAACAACACAAAGAACCTCTGGAACCCCACATATGGCTCCTGGGCTCTGGAAAGCTTTGGTTTAAAGAAGACAGCTCTGTCTCATACCCAGTCCATGCCTCCCTTGTGTACCTCCGTCATGCTCCTTGAATCTACCTCATCCACAAAGCACAACTCTGGAACTGAAGCTAATGCTACAGCAAGCTCAAATACATCACCAAATCCCTCTCAGATGATCTCCAGCACTCCGGGTCCTTCAAGTCTTACAGCAGCTAAAGCACCAGTTGGTGCTACAAGGGGTTCGCTTACTGCTGTGATGGATCTGGCCAAGCTCCAGAGCTTTCCATGTGGCAATGTGAATTATGCATATGATGAGCAGAGTTACGAGGCTGAGAGCCTACCACTAGTAGTTGCCAGGTCTTCAGAGCCTAGAAGCAGCTCTGCAGATAGCTCCTCACTGTCAGTGTTAGGCATGGCATCCGCCCCTTCCCACTGCAAAACACTGATTAAGCGTCATTCCAGCTATGGACACGAAGACATCAGGAGCCATGCCAAGCCTGAGAAACCAATCCGGGACAGAGACTCAGGTTTTTCATTGTCAGAAGATCTCAGCGTTACCCCTGTGTAGTATTGTCGGAATCTTGCACTGTAGCATATAGTGAAAACACCCAGCACCTCATTTTATTCAGGTTGTGTAGTAAATCTGCTGAATTTTGTGAGACATTTTTTTATTTGTTGAACTGCAGTTTAGACACTAAGACTTACTGCAAACAATTTGCTGGAGGCAAGACATTCATGAAACTGGAGAGCAGATATGTGGTTGCTTCTGTAGAAATGAAATTCCCAAAATCCAAAAGTCCAAGTAACATTCAGCTAAGAAACCTGTTTATTAGGCCATATGAGACCTACATATAAGGCTTATTACAACTGGTGTTATCAGTCATTAAGACTGTTTTCCTCAGTGTTTGATGTAAAGGTCATCTAAACCCTGAATCAGGTTATGTTTTATATAAGATAAGATTTGTGTTTGATCTGGGCTGCTTAAATGTGTTGAAAAATGTAGAAGGACCATATGGTATCAAAATTACACACACTTATGTACAGATCCATTTGTAGAGTTACAATTTTCTATCGTAGGATCTGATTTTCCCTCTTCTTTTAAGACAGTACACAAAAAGTATTTTGTTTTAAGCCTAGCGTTGAATATTTAAAAATCCAAACAACTACAAAACTTCAAGGAAAAACAGCCTACCTCATATTTTGATCAGAATAGCAGAAATCAGTTCTCTAAGAACAATTGAGCTTTTTATTGCTATTACTTTTGGAATTCCTGCAGAAGAAACATTGCAGTCATATTTGAATTTAAATTATAAAAAAGTGACTTCCTTGAATTGATACATATTTAAAAGTAAGGAAATAATTAATGTACAGTACACTGCTCAAAAAAATAAAGGGAACACTTAAAGAACACAATGTAACTCCGTGTTCCCTTTTTTGAGCAGTATCTATACATGTAGATCTTAAAAAAAAAGACTTAGTAAAGTGAAAATTTGTGAAAGTCAGCGTCAGTGGTCAGTGAAAGTCATATAATATAGATAATGTGATTGTTAAAGCTAATATGATAAAAGTACTTTGGGTAAATGTAGCTATTCAATGCAGCCTTTTTAAACACTGATTGAAATAAGCCTCTATAAACAGCGCCAGGTGTCAGGGATGTCTTGAACAACACCCATAACTTATACTCACCATAATGTATTGCTGTGGTTTTCTGTGGGTATTTTACATTGGATTCTAACACACAATTGACACTAAACACAAATAGCATATTTTGTAAGGAATATATTTTAAGGATTCAGCCTTGGCTATAAGTGGAAGTCTATATGTTTTTTTCACAGAAACTCAAAAGGAATGTTATTTTAATATGTCTGATAAAACATTGAAAATAATTGCTTTAATGAAATTGAGTAAATATCTAAAAATGTCAGGAAACCCTAAAATGACCAGATAAAAGCAAGAAGGCTCTTAGATTTGAGCCAAGCAGAGCATATGTGTACTGATTCACATTTTTTACTGTTAATTCCTACAGGATTAAACTGTAATGGTAGTGATAAACATTCGGGAATATGCAAAAGGAAGCCACAATTTGTTTGTTTTGTTTAATACTTTATAGCCAGCATGTGTGTTGAGTCATTGACTATATGTTTATGGCACATGGCAAGCACAGTAGTATGACAATAATCTGATTTTAGTAAACAGCTATATTATATTTATAATAATATTATAATATTGTACATTGAACTATAGGGAATCAGAAAGCTCTGCCTCTGTCGTGTCTTTGATCAAAGAAATGTGATCATTGATTAAGTCGTACAGAGTCCTCCCTTTGTCAGGTTAAATATTGATGTAATTGCCACAGTCTGGTGTTTGTAGTTATCAGAATATTTTTGTACATGTAAACACATGTACCTGTCTGTATGGGTGTGTGGGTAAATCAAATCCAGAGCTAATTGTGAGGATGTTGAAACGGAGAAGTTGTTGATTTTGACTGCTGGGACTACACTGTTCGAAGAATAGAGAGAGAAGGTCAGTGTGTGCTAAGCAAATGCTTTGTTTTTTCATATTTACTTTTATATGTGTATATGATACTGTATTTCCAGAAAGAAATACATAACTCGTTTCTGTTTGATTCACCTGCTAACACATTGTTTAGTGTTGTAATGTTTTAGCAGATTTTAACATTGTGATTTCACATTTATACAGTGTTCTCTATTTAGCTGTTTTTGTTTGCTTCACTTCAATTCTGCATTATGGGCTGTATTCAATGGAGATTTTTTAAGTTAGCAACCTTAAGAAGTTAAAGCATATGGTAACAGAAATATGGGAAACGTACAGTGTCGTGAAAAAAACTTTGCCCCCTCTTGATTTCCTCTATCTTTGCATATGTGTCACACGAAATGGTTTCAGATCCCCATAACTAATGTAAAATACGGCAAAGGAAACACAAGAAAACAGAACAGTTTTTAAATAATCATTCCATTTATATTATTGCATTATATGTGTTACTTAACGTCCAACGTAAATCCCACACATTTTGGACGTTGTCTGAACACCACATTAAATATGTAAATACATATATTTATTTACAGTGTATTACATACTGTATAGCAAAGCTAAAAGGAATGATACAAGATAGTGCAGTATTTTTCATACACTGGAAAATGAGGGATTCTGTTGAAACAAAATGTCAGTAACAACTTCCAAGAAAATTGTTCAGGATGCAAAAAAAAAATCTCCTGACCTCAATATCATTGAGCCACTTTGGGGAGATCCCAAACGTGCAGTTCATGCAAGATGGCCCAAGAATATAAAGGAACTGGAGACATATTTCCAATAAGAATGGGCAGCTTTACCATCTAAAAAAATTAAGGGCCTCTTCCACAACTACCACAAAAGACTTCAAGCTATCATTAATGTTAAAGGAGGCAACACAAGTTACTAAGAACTAGGGTATGTAAATTTTGATCAGGGTGATTTGGGTAGTTACTGTTGTCATTGCGATTTCAAAAGGGCAAACAATTGTTCAATAATAAATGGCTTCGTTCCACCACTAACCATGAATAACAGAACAGTTTAGTATTATAATTCATATTCTCTGAAAAACGGCCAAAAAATTACTAATTCTGCCAGGGTATGTAAAATTATGAGCACAACTGTACCTATGGTGGCTGCATTGCAAGAACCACATCTTGTTCACAGACTGTGTTGCTTGTTTCCTCTTCTTCTTGGTGTGTCTGTTTTATGCTACAAATACAAACAAATTTCCAAATTTGCACGAAGCACATTGTTCGAGAGCAGATCCGGAGCACATATTCCACATGTTAAGACCTGCTCATTGTCATCATCTCCAGTGCCATCACAATGCCAAAATTGTTCATTTTTAATTAACCTTTCTACACCAGCAGCTGCGCTGTTATGTGGGTCATTATAACCGCTGTACGACAACAGTAAAACATGGATTACATAAGTTAGTTGCCTTAGTAATAAGGTTCATAACCTTATCAGACCAATAATGTACTTTCATTGCCAAATCTACCAAAAATGAGTTGTTGGAATCGAGTGAAACTGTATATGCATGAATGGAGTGATTGGAGAGAATAAGCTTATTGGGGAAAATTATACAATTGAATGGTGGCTCTAGTAACATGTTTGGACACCTCTAGCCTAGATACAAAATGAGATACCTTTGTGCATTAGAGGCAAACAGATTATCTATGGTGTCCTGTGGCACATATACCCAATGGATGCTGCAGCAGGGCCTGTAGTTTCTCCATACTTGTATGCTCTAGAATCTGGCCCAATAAATGCTTGATTGGCTTAAAAATTTGGTGACCAGGCAGGACAAGGAAGTGTTCCAATCTGGCTGAGACATTCCTAGGAAACCCTTGCTGTGCAAGCATTTTTGCTGCTAAAAAATTCCAGTTGGAAGTCCTGCCGTGAGAGGCAACTCATGTGGAAGCACGATGTCCTGCACGTATTACTGATCTGATAGTGTCCCTCATACCACTACAAGGGGTTTGCTGTCATTTGCAATGGTTTTCCGTCACACCAGCAGTTGGGGCAGTGTGTCGCTCCACAGCAAAGGCAGAACTGAAGCTTTCATCACAAGGAATATCCATTAAACCATTTGTTGTCAGAATCCAAACAGAGTGAGGATTAGTCTCTGAAGACAATATGGTTCGTGTCCATAGTTCAGGTTTCTCATTTATGACATCCTGCCAACAAAGGTTACGGACAACACATTTCCTTCTGCTAAGAACCTAAAAATAGTCCCAGCAGAGACAGGACAATGAAACTGTGGGAGCTGCTCTTGCTTGCCAGTGGATCAGATGATCCTTTCTACTGGTTGTCTCTTTGGGCCATTCTATGCCTTCCATTTGTGAATCAGGGAACCAATGCTCTCAACACCTAAACCTAGGTCAGTATCTGACGACCAGCCTGCTACCCTCAGTCCAATTATGTGTCCTCTGTAAAAGTCTGTCAACTGGGTAAAACGTCTTTAAGTTTGCATAGAGGTGTGTCTAGCACTCAACAGTCTCTTATCAAGCAGTACATTACCCAAAAGTAGCATCTGAGAGCCTTTTTATAGGGCAGTGAGGGAAGATCCAGTGTCAAATCAGACCACACCTACAACTATTTACATATCTGCCTGAAACAGAACTGCATGCTTAGTTTGGCAGCAATCCAATATTTCTATCTGAGCGTGTACATTTTTGTGTGAATCTGAGTGTTCAATCCAAGTGCGTTTTTAGTGTATATGCAAACGGACGTTGGTTGTCTAGCTCAACCCTGTATATACAAAACCTGTATTACTCATGAAAAAGTACAAAGTATAAAAAGTTGTGAAAGTATGGAAAATGCCTGTCAATGCTAAATACATATTTAGCGTGATTATTTAGCTTTTCTATAAGCCACTAAGACAGTTTTTGACTGTTTTAGGATTTCTGCTTTACTTCCTCATACAGTGGGTACAGAAAGTATTCAGACCCCTTTAAATTTGTCATTCTTTGTTTCATTGCAGACATTTGCTAAAATTAAAAAGTTCATTTTATTTATCATTAATGTACACTCAGCAGCCCATCTTAACAGAAAAAAACAGACATGTAGATTTTTTTTGTAAATTTATTAAAAAAGAAAAACTGAAATATCACATGGTCATAAGTATTCAGACCTTTTGCTGTGACACTAATATTTACTCACATGCTGTCAATTTCTTCTTATCCTTCTTAAGATGGTTCTACTCCTTCATTGGAGTCCAGCTGTGTTCAATTAAACTGATTGGATTTGATTAGGAAAGACACACACCTGTCTATATAAAATCTCACAGCTTACAGTGCATGTCAATGCAAATGAGAATCATAAGGTCGAAGGAAGGGAGTTAACTAACTAACAGGGAGCTCAGAGACAAAATTGTCGCAAGTCACAGATCTGGCCAAGGCTACAAAAAAATTCTGCAGCACTCAAGGTTCCTAAAAGCACAGTGGCCTCCTTAATCCTTAAATGGAAGAAGTTTGGGACGACCAGAACTGGGCGTCCAGCCAAAGTGAGCAATTGTGGGAGAAGAGCCTTGGTAAGAAAGGTACAGAAGAACCCAAAGATCACTGTGGCTGAGCTCCAGAGACGCAGTAGGGAGATGGGAGAAAGTTCCACAAAGTCAACTATCACTGCAGCCCTCTACCAGTCGGGTCTTTATGGCAGAGTGGCCCGACGGAGATGAAAACCCACATAGAGTTTGCCAAAAAACACATGAAAGACTCCCAGACTATGAGAAATAAGATTCTCTGGTCCGATGAGACAAATATCAAACTTTTTGGCCTTAATTTTAAGCGACATGTGTGAAGAAAACCAGGCACTGATCATCACCTGCCATATACAATCCCAACAGTGAAACATGGTTGTGGCAGCATCATGCTGTGAGGGTTTTTTCAGCTGAAGGGACAGGACGACTGGTTGCAATTGAAGTAAAGATGAATGCAGTCAAGTACAGAAATATCCTGGAAGAAAACCTCTTCCAGAGTGCTCAGGACCTCAAATTTCTTTCCGAAGTTTCACCTTCCAGCAAGACAATGACCCTAAGCACACAGCTAAAATAACAAAGGCGTGGCTTCGGAACAACTCTGTGACTATTCTTGACTGGCCCAACCAGAGCCCTGACCTAAACATAGTTGAGCATCTCTGGAGAGACCTGAAAATGGCTGTCTACCAACATTCACCATCCAACCTGACAGAACTGGAGAGGATCTGGTAGGAAGAATGGCAGAGAATACTCAAATCAAGATGTGAAAAACTTATTGCATCATCCCCAAGAAGACTCATGGCTGTACTAGCTCTAAAGGAGCTTCTACTAAATACTGAGCAAAGGGTCTGAATACTTATGAACATGTGATATTTAAGTTTTTATTTTTTAATACATTTGCAAAAAAATTCTACATGTCTGTTTTTTTTCTGTCAAGATGGGATTCTGAGTTTGCATTAATGAGAAATAAAATGAAGTTTTTTTGATTTTAACAAATGGTTGCAATGGAAACAGAGTGATAAATTTAAAGGGGTGTGAATACTTTCCGTACCCAATGTAAATGTGGCCTAACTATCATAATATATTGTAATAATAGACAAATTTTTAAACTTATAATTCAGCTAAAATTGTACATTACATGGCCTTAAAGACATTGTTTAATTACTTACAGATCAGGTTAGAAAATGTATTTAAACCATTTGGTCAACAAGTAGACTAACAAATGTTAGATAAAACAAGATATAAAACAAGAGTATTAATAAAGCACAAACAATGGAACAAACACAGTTCCATTTACAATCAACCAGAAAGTTCAGGGGCAAATCCAACCTCTGCTAAGCTGCCACAGTTGAGTTATTGAGGAAGCTTCCACACTGGTTTGGACTGTATAATTGTATCAGTTGTTCCTGATTATGGTCTGCTAAATGTAAATGTCCCATCAAGAGCGACACAAGCAGTGCAGTAGAAATTACTAGAATTTACCAAAACCTTGGTTAAATGAACAACAAATTGTATGAATCATGGTAAACGCATTGCTCTCCAAATAAATCACAAAACGTTGTGAGAGACAGTGAGTTTTTTTACAGCACTGAGTATAGATGAGACCAAAATATGTGTTTGTTTTTACCAGACATGCAAAATGATGTGATTGGAGGAAAAAAGAGTATCTGTACCCACATATCAACACATGGTGAAGAGAGCATCTTAATTTGTGGCTTCTGTGCTGCCTTGGGGTCTGAACATCTTGCAAGGGAAGAATTCAAAATAATTTTAGGAAGGTGTACTGGGAACTCTGAGGCAGAACTTATCAGAGTAGTAAAAATATTCTGTTATTTTGAATTGGGCACGAACAGATTACATTATGGGCAATTAATGCTGAGATGCAATGCAAGGCAATTCCAAATGATTTTTAACTTCTGACTATAAAAGTGTTGCTCATCTATGAATATAGCCCATAATATTCAGAATCTGATGGCTATTTTTTGTTATGCAGGCTCTGTATTCACCATATACCAATGACTAAAAACAATGTGTTTTGTCAGCAGCAGCTATGTTTACCTATGTCAAACTGACATCGCCAGACACAGGCTTTCCCACCAGAACATTGTTCAGAGAGTCACACTCTCTCCACTGGCTTGTCTTCCCATAGTGCCTCATACAGCTGTCACTTAGCCGGGTAAACAGCACACCCAATCATCCACGTAATGTGAATGAAAAGTGGACTCTTTGAACCAGCTGACTTTATTTCATTGCTAGGGTTCAGTCCAGTTCTAACACATGGTCTGCAAGGTTAAGGCACCTTCAGTTGAGAACAGGAATTAGCATTGTTAACACTGTTGACTGGTCAATAGATAATGTTTAACACTGTGTGTTGCGACGAGTAAATTTCTTTTGATCCACAGAATTCCTTTTGCCAGGTCAGACCATCATTTTTTTTACTTGCACTTCTATAAGCTCTGTCCCTCCTTGGACCACTGTCAGTATTGATTGGAAGTACTCCAAAGGATTTGATATTTTGGAGATGCTCCGACCCAGTGACCTGACCGTAACTATATAGCTCTTGTCAAGGTCTCTCGGGTGTTTATTTCTGCCCATTTCTACATCAACCATTCAGCAACCAAGTGAACCAACTGTCCACATACCGTGTAATGTATCAGAGAACTTAACATTCACAGCTGTAATGAGAATTAACATTATTCACTATACAACTTGTGAACTGTCATAATAAATGTTTTTATTCCTTTATTTATTTATTCTTTGCATTACCATGTTTGTTTGTTTTAAGTACAATTTTCACATATGATTCTGCTTTATTTCTCAACACAGATAAAGCCATTTTTTAAAATGATTTTTTTCTTTATATATTTGTTGATTTGCTTTTGGCCCTGGATTATTAAAGATCAAAATGTGTTAGTATGTGAGTAAAGAAATCTGTTTTGAATTTTGACCTATTTAAACACTGCTATAGCATAAGAAAATCAAATTGAACCTTTTTTGGTCTAAAGTTTTTCAGATTTTGTGTTTGTTGTTCAGAATTTCGTTTTGTTCACATTGTGCAAAAATGTATTTTGTTGGAGTGATGCATAGTTTCTAATATTACTAATAATTACTCTGGACTAACAGTTTTGTCTGATGTTTATGTTTATTCTGCCGATTTTTGCATTAAACCTATAGATCTAGAGGGAGATTTAGTCATTTTAATAATCACAATGTGTAAAGCAGGATTATGCTGGAAAGGTATTTAGAATTACTTTTATCCACTAGAAATAACTGTTTGCAGTTTCTTGGAGCAGTCCAAGTCCTCAAATAAAAGTAGTTTTTAACATTGAGTCTGATTCATCGCGTGTGATGCACAAACCTTGGTAGCCATGTTTCTTACCTTTCACCACTTAAAATATAATTCTCTCAGTCCCTCACACTGTTTGAACCTTTGACAGTGCCACCTTGTACCATCAATTAAAAGTAGTTTTTATTGACGCATTTAATGGTCTGTGCCTTAACTTAGCATCTCCTTCAATTCCAAGTTATACCACTAGGTGGTTTGCTTACGCTAATATACCTCTAGGTGTAAGTGAGTGAGCATGTCATGTCCTGTAGTAGATTAAGTTCCTGGTTCTGTCTGATTTTCAGAGAAAAAACACACCTCAATTACGTAAACATTTTAGTTAAACACAGATATATTGTTGCACATGGTGACCATAAACCATAATCTAAACTAGTGTGTCAGCTAATGATTTAATAACTTTTGTTAATTTGGATAACCTCCCTGCTACAGATAGCAAAGACGAGCACATGTTCTGTTTTGGGTGTTGGTTTGTTACTTAATTTGCATGACCATATGGGCTCTGTGTTCCATATTGGTTTAAGATGGATAGTGCTGCTCTGGTAATGGTTTTGGTGGTGAACTTTAATGGTCTTGTTTAACACGTCCATTTAACAAGCATATCTAAAACAGCGTGCTGGTCTTGTGAAATACAAAATACATCCCATAGCAACCGAGCAGAAAGAGCAGAAAACTTTTAGATGTATCTTTTAAAAGTTATTTCAATTAAAATAAATATTGATGGCTAACAGGTGTATGGTTATTCCTTAATAAAATATTCATTAGAGATGGCAAGCTTGCAGGCACTAAACAAAATACAAGCCCTATGCCACTGCTACATGACAACAGATTCCCATGGACTCCCCTTCAGGTTTTCTGAGTCAACTGAATCTTACTGGTAATGATTCACAAAAATACTAAGGGAAGTGCACTTTGAATTTGGGATACAGAGTAATTTCAAATCCTGAAAACCCTATTTATAGTCATTTATGATGTTTGTCAGTTTCTATTAAATCCTAGCAACTTCTCAATGAATACCAAACAAGTAACATAATCATATGTTTTGTTTATAGTTGAAATTATGTGAAATGTATAAGTGATACATTATAGCTCCATCAAAATTGCAATCATTAATCTTTATTATTAAAAATTACTGTGGAATGTTGTTTTTTCTCTCTAAACTTTTAACAGTCTGTGCTGACCACCAGAATGTGTGGCCATTCCTCTTTAATGTTTTAATAATTTGTCCATTCATCCTTTAATCGTTCGTCATCATTCCCCACTGGTAATTTATGGTCCTGAGCAAGGCCCTTAAACCCACAATTGTTTGGATTGTAAGAATGTATTAATTGTAAGTCGCTATGGATAAGGGCATCCTCTACATGACATAAATATAAATAATTAATGAAAATAGAATATTAAATTAATCTAGTTTACGCATCATGGACAGAGGAAACAGAATGATTGTTTTAAAGATATTTATTATATGAACCTCTCACAAATATTTCTGCTTTGACAAGCAATACTGTCATCTCCTCCCTAAAAAATAATAGTGTTTGTAGGTAAAATTTGTCCAACACAGAAAATACTTTCAGAGAAACACAGATTTACCCAAGTCCCCCAAGCCCTCATGCTTAATGCTTAACACTTTCTAAACATTTATAAATTTCTCTCAATGCCATCTTTGTCCCATCACCAAGCAGCCCCAAGTCATCAAAAGCATACAATTTAAATTCATATACTGACTGACTGTGTACTATTCTGATCTTCAAATAGGATATTTTTTTAAATGTGAGTTTGATAACATTTAAAACCCACATACCTACTTAAATCCTGAAGAAATGTAACACTAGTGGACAGTCCCATATTATGAAATAACTAAGGAAGTTACCAGAAAAAAAACATCTAGGTGGTAAAGTTTTCTTTTGTTTACTTTTAAAAGATTTTTTAATTAAACATTTTCACAGTGGTTAGGACTGTTGCCTCACAGCTAAAGATATCCCTGATTAGATTTATGGCTCGTACTGCTGTACTGCTGTCTGTGAAGTTTGTGTATGTTCACTGTGTTTGCTTCCCCTGGTTACTCTGATTTCCTCCCACATTTTAACAACATGCTTTAGGTCAGTTCTTTTAGGTGTCCCAATGTGTGTGTGTGTGTGTGTGTGAGACCAAAGAATTAGGGTCTTGTCTAGGGCTGGGTCCTGTCTTGTGTCTAATGCTGTTTCTTCCCAGCCCTCTATGAACCTTAACTGGATTAAGCAGGTATGAAAATAAATAAATAGAAGATTTATATACACTACATATCCAAAACCATGTGAACATCATATCCATACATGAGAATGAAAATGGGAATGGTCCCACTTCCCAGCTTTTACAGCCTCCTTGTCCTAACCATGGACTTGCGTTAGGGATTTTGTTTATTATTTCAAGACAATAAAAGGGATTCCTTTATTTTTGCTTCCTAAGACACAGGTGATTGGTATCAGACCACACAGTAAGTCTGGCCTTAATTAAAACACAGTAATAAAATGTGTACCATAGTGTCCATATTCTAAAGTAATCTCGGCTCAAATAATTTTGAACTTGTCATTTTGAGACATTCTTGGATGCAGGGGCTTCACTGCTAGTAAACAGAAAGTGGATAAGTTCGGAATGAAATATTTTTTTGGACAGTGCACTTACCCTGAAGCACAATTCTCTTGATTGATGGTTCTCAAAACGAATTGGGACTGACTTAATAAATCAGTGCCAAGAAGTCTTACAATTCCTTTACAATTTACATTTAAAACAATAATATAATGTATTATTATTATTATTACAATTATTTTTCTATTCGGCAACACAACTAACTGCACCTCCACTAAAGTTATATAAGAATGCCGTTGCTATATCTTTACTACCATATGTGAACATACAGTATGTGTTTCTTCTCTTTCAAAATTCATCAGCAACCACTGCCTAGGGTAAATGTGATTTCATTAATCAAGATTTCCCCAGCTACTGTTCAAAGTGATCAGAAAAGTAAAATAAATATATAATTTATGACGAATCATAAAGGGAAAACTTGATTGCCATCAGGCTGTCTAGGATTTTCGTACCGCAAAAGAACAATCAGTTAAGATGACTAATTTGCATGGAAACAAATAAGTGAAGTTACTGATGTAACTTAACCATACTATATTGCAGTTATTTTAATACTTGAGCACAATTAAAAGAGACTACTGTTATAGTTCAAGTGGAAAAAAACAGAATGGAAATTAATATATAAATATATACATTTCAGTGGAGTAATATTTTACTATCCATGTCTGTATTTAGAAGTATGTTGATATAAAATTGTATGGCAGCACATTTATTTGGATGTAGCTGGAAAAGCCATCAAAATTGAGATGTTCACATACTTTGGGCCATGTAATGTACATAAGCTAAGAGTCTTATGTGTCATGCTCATTAAGTGTCACTCTTTGGGTCTGAATTGATAACTTTCTAGAAACATTTACAGCACCACAAACATTTACATCACAAACTAATTAACCCAAATTAAACCCTTAGGACCAAAAATAATTCTTATTTTTACTTTTCCCAAACTACTTATACTTAATACTTATGTCTAATCAAATGATCCATCATCATACATTAATATTTTGTCAATTGCTGAACTGCTGTAGCAGTTTCATATGTGAGTTTCATATGTGCTTCTACCCACATAATGCCCTTTATCATAATTCCCTTACTTAGGGACATTTATGTGCAAATACACAGGTATGTAACAGTCATGTAAAGATGTAAAGTTCTGGGGGTCAAAACAAGTTAGCATTTCGATTTCCTCCATATTTAGTTTGCTTGAATACATTTGACTTGTAGAAAGTAGTTAACCTTCTCAGCACGTGCACATATTGAAGAGAATGCATCAACAAACTAATCAAATCTTTATATCTCAAGCTACAAGTACTTATATGATAAAAAAAAATCACAATCTTATGTGATATGGACCAGTGTTTTTTACGTGAGATATTTCTTCACCAAGCATGGTCTGGGTTATTTTATGGCTAGCATATGTATTTAGTTACTTTAGTTATTCATTTAGGATTTCCAAATAGTTTGGAATTTTAATTTTAACTTTTTTAAATTTCTTTTCCTCCCAAAGATTCTTCTTTGTCACATTCAGGTAGCTTTTCCTTGCCACTGTCAGCCTAGGCTTACTTAGCTAGGGCTATGGACCTATATAGCTGTATACCTTGCCTTGAAACAATGTTCTGCTGTATCAATTTGACTTTTTTGGTTTTTGTACCATTTTCACGTAACTGCACTGTGGAATAAATGAACTTTCTTGCTTAGTGTGGTTCAGCTCTCTTTGCTCATTACACACATTAAAAACTTGGCAATTGCACGTTTTCCAGAACAGCAGTGATCACATGAACTGGCAGATACAATCCTGCAAAGCATGACCCAAAGCATGGCCACAGCGCCAGGTCTTAGATAAGCCTGAGGAGACACTGTGCTAAACCTGGTGAGCGCCCTCCCACCCTCAGATGTAGGTGGTTGTCTCGTGACAATTAGCTGTGACTGTGTGTTTAGCTTACATGCGTTATGCTCTCTGAACAGATTCTGCTTAGAGGAAAAAGAGAAATTATCCATAACTGGGCCATAACTTAAAATCCTGACACCATAAAAACACAACTTTAAAGCTTGCCTCAAGGCATTTAATAAAACAGTGCACCTCTTCACTTTGATTAGAAACTATATATTAGGGTTTTTTTTCATCTAGGCCAAATATGTTATAATAGGTTTCACATTGGCTGTATTACTGATTAAATGACAGTGAGTACTAATTATTGTCAGCGCTGTCACTAAATTATCAGGGGAATTTTCGAACATTAGCTACGCATTTGATGGAACGAATGTAATTATGCTTTGTTGGATGATTTCAGACCATTAAGACTGGGACAGCTTATGAGTCACAATTTCAAAGACTGGGACAGCTTATGAGTCAGAAGCTAGTGTGACTATAGAGCATGAGTGGTTTTATACTGTAAATGAGGTTATAATCATATATTTTCCCATGGCACAATGCCAAAGTGTTCAATCCGCCCTTAGGTTCATTAAGAGCACTGCACAAGCAGTGAGGAGAGGGTGTGCAGCAGTTTGTCAAGCCCAAATAGATAGCCATCTTCCCGGTTGCCTGTTTGCCAAGGTTTATAGTGATCCAGCTTCATGTCCTTTGGGACAGCTGTGGTCTTACCAAAATCGATGAGCCAGACTTCAGCTCGCTCTGTTTGGTCGTGGATGAACAGCATCGAACTCCCAATGATCTGGAACACGGGACCATATGATTTTTAAGATGTGTATGTTAATTGATAGGAAAACTTTAGCATCTTGGTACTTGTTAAGTTTAAACTCATTTGTAAAGAGGAAAGAAGAGAAAAGGTGCCTTTACTTCATGCTTCTTGAAGAACTCTGAAACTGTGAGAGTCTGTTTGATTTCCTCCAGTTTCCTAATGTAGGAGCTCTGAAAGAAGCACACAGCATTAAATTATAACTACGCTAAATGTGATTGGTAGCAATTGGATATGGACATTTCAGAGTTTAGACACAAGGTAAGTTTAACTAATAAATGATCAGCTTTGAGTAATACCCATTCTGAATTCCCTGCTCCATGATTTTATATACAGTACTTTACAAAAGAATTAGGTATTCTGTAGTTTTCAGTTTTCATTCTGCTTACTGCACTGCACTTTGTAGTTCTACAATCACAGACTCTAGTCCATTTGTTTGTTCATCTACTTTGTCAGTCCTTCACTTTGTTCTCTATTGGTCAGGACCCCTACACAGATTAGGTATTATTTGGGTGGTGGATCATTCTCAGCACTACAGTTACAGTTATGTGGTGGTGGTGATTTACTGTTCACTTTATTAGAGATATTCACCTTATTGTTCCACAATGTACCTGTAAAGTCAGATACAGTAGCTCATGGGGTGTCCTAGGGACACAGTGCAGGTGGGCGTGAGAAAAAAGGATGCTAATAAGTTTAACATCAATGATCAACAATGACTTTTAAGCCATGCCCTAGTCTCTGGTGGTACATGATTGCTTTATCTATCGTGTGTGTAACGGAGCGCTATCGAAGATCCTTTAACCCTGTTGCCATTAGACTGCACAAAAAACAACGTTCTCTAAAGATCCTCCAACACATACACCACCATCATACCTCACACTCTGGATTATAAATTAGTAGCTAAACTGCTTACCAAGGTGCAATATATGTTAAGAGCAATCATCTTTACAATTATAGGTGAAATAAAGTTCAATTCTATTTATAGTTATTCTTATACACTTCTTACTCAGTGCTCTACTGCTGCTGTAATCTGTTATCTATTTCCCCATTGTGGGACTAATTTTGAATTATCTTATCTTGTTTTATCTTATCTTATCTTATCTTATCTTATCATCTTTTGTCTAACAGTTTGTGTTAGTAATCCTGTAATTCTGCATCATTGTTCACAAGAAGTTGTCCACAGGATGCTGGTGGCTAGACATTTTTATTGGGTATACTATAATCAGTCCAGCAGTGGCACACTATTACACCACCAGACGAGAACGATCCACTACCCAAATAGTACCTGATATGTGGGGGTCCTGACCATTAGAGAACAGTTTAAACGGGGGCTAGCAAAGTATGTAGAACAACAGATGGACTACAGTCTGTAACTATAGAAATACAAAGTGTAGTGACGACTAAAACAAAAGTACTTAAACTTATCTGCAGAATATAAATAAAATAAAAATACAGAATGCCTAAAGCAACAGCATACTTTATGTATCTACCAATAGACATAATGTCGTCTAATCTTGGTAGCACAGTGGTTGCAATACCCAATCAAACAGGTTTGTCTGGTTGTTGTAACTCACAATTATGTTTCTATTTCCGCTGACAAAGTCACTGAAGACCTGTGTGACTTCTTCCCCTGACCGAGTCTTCTTAAAATCTGTACTACATGTTCCATCTGCTTTCTGGAAAGTTTATAAAAGAAAATTAAAGGCATCAAAAAAGCACTTTTTAATATTTATGGCCTTATTCATGGGTATAAAGTGAAGTACGGGCAATAAGTCAATATTTGCTAAATAACATTTATGTTGACACTTAAGTGCACACGAGCTAAGCATGAATAATTCATATGCTCTATAGCCTTTTTCCACTGACACTCTGGCAGCTTTGGTGGCCACATCAAAATCTGACTGCCAACGCTACCTTGACACCCTCTATACGGAAGCCAAGAGTGCTGGTGGAGCTCAGAGTCTCCCTCCACTGCATGTAGCGCATCTTGGTCACAGCCTGCTGTAGCCGCTCCTGGGAAGTGGGAGCCTCGCTGTCCACCTCCAGCATCTTCTTATACAAATCCTTTCGCCATTTGGGCTTCTCAGAGGCTTGCACCAGCTCATCTTCCAGATAAGTCCTTATAAGATAGGAGAGAATACAGTGAAGAATGAGACACTCTCTGGAAGTGTTTCTTGATGATGTGTGCTGAGGAATCTTAAGCAAAATTTTACAGCAGCAATTTTTGGCTTCTGCAATATATCTTGTTTAGTAGTAAGAAAAATGGAATTTAATATTTATTGGGCCTTTTTTCCCCAAAATACTGTCTCACTGCAGCTTTTAAAATGTGACAGTGAGTGTTCCTGAGTGAAAGTAAAAATCTGAATTAAATTATGTTGCACTCAAATTTTTGTTTCAAGTGTTCCATGTTTTCTAAAAGATATAAAGAGGTGGCACGGTGCTGCAGTGGTCAACCAACCTTGGAATCTGTCTGTCTGGAGCATGATGTCCTCCCAGTGTCTGTGTGTGTTTAATCTGGGTACTTGGGTTTCCTCCCACAATCCAGAGACATGGCTTATTATTGTTTCTAAAGTGCCTTTAGTGTGTGTATGAGTGTATGTGCCCTACAATGGATTGGTGCCCTGTCTAGGGTTGTTTCTGTTTGTACCCTGTGCCGCCAGCTAGAGCCAGGATTAAGCCGACAAAACAATGGTTGTCAGTGGCCACTTCAGCAACACACACAAGGCTACATCAAGACTAGTCATATATACGACGAGGCGATGGTGCTATCCACCGACCCACCAAGCCACCATACTATAATATACTACTATACTAAATGCTTTCTAATTGTGTTTTGATGAATATTCAACATATATTATTACCAAAAGTTTAAAGTAAAACAGAAAAGTTTTGTTTAAGACATATAAACAGGATAAAAATAGACAAGATAAAATCAGTGTTAGTTTTAATATTTAAAATTTCTTTTAATTTTCATATTATTTTCTAAGTTTTAACTACTGTCATTTTTATAGTTTTATATTTTGATATTTATGTTTTATTTTTTTGAGAGAAGTAAATACATTCACACTGTTAAACATAAAAGTTGGAATATGCAATTGTTTTATTGGATTATTAATGGTATATGAATTCAAACCAGTTTTAACAAGGACATGAAAGTAGATGAAAGCAGGTGAAAACAGAGGATTGCATATTTTTAGAGGTAGTATTTTAACTTTTAGATGAATCTATTTAACTGATCAGTACACTAAAACATATATTTGTCAGTCTAGGTTTCCTTTGAGTCTAACCTGGAATTTACTGGGTACAGACAGAGGTACCAGTCACCATCACTGGTTCCTCTTAACAGACACTCGAATTTGCTCATGCCCCATTAACTTTACCACCAAGCTAGCATAGCTGGTTAAACCATTCATTAGCAACCAGGAAAGGTAGCTTCACAAAAATTTGGGGCTATTTCAAAATGAAATATCAGCTAATGAAATACCCCCTAGATGTAAGTACACTGTTTTGACAGAAAAACAAGTCCTGAATGAAATAAATATTCATGAAACCTATGGGGGAGGGGAGTCTGAGTGAAATGTTTGTTTGGATCTTTGTGGGAAATGATTGATACTGCAGCAGGGTAACTATCCAAAACACACCTCAAAGCTTTGCTACAACCTCTTGAAGGCTAAAGAACAAGGTGTGCTGACTGTCATAAACGTTCCTCTGCAGTCACCTGACATAATCTCTATCCTGCATTGACGAGGGTACTCAAGGCATAGAAAGTCAAGCATTCAGAACATCATAATATGCTCTTTGGAATATTGTGAAATCGTTCTGGGATAACACAAATTCAGAATTTGCACAAACTTGCCCGCTAACATGCACAAACTTGCCCGCTAACATGCACAAACTTGCAACTCCATGCCAGCTCAAGTCATTTCACTAGTGGTCTCTGATTTAGGCTCCACTGTTCACGATTTAATACTCCTGTCCCCTGGGGCTGCTTTATAGAGCTGTGGAAATGAAATGCTTTTTTACACAGATACGGCAACCATAGTTATAGCACATACTACAAACAACAGAGAGAATATTTGCTAACAGAAAAAAATATTTCAATTATAATAGTGTATAATATAATGGCATATGTTGTATTGTATTCAACAACAGGAAATGAATTTAATCATGCTTTGCTGGATGAATTTCACATGGGACAGCTCACGATTAAGAAGCTGGTATGACTATACAGCATGAGTGGTTTGATCACAGTCTCAGGTTTATGAAATGTAAATGCTATAGCAAGCAATGCCAGTGTTAAGATTTAAGTGCCTCTAGTTTGAGGTAACATAAAGGGGAACACCTTGTCCTTTTTCAGCATTACATTGAGCAACCTGACCTGATATTTATTCCCATGGTTTGGAACAAGATGACAAATACATGGAGGTGATTTGGGATTCTTGGGTTTCCACATACATTTGGTTTCCTAATCAAAATAACTTGGAAACAGCCACATTGAATCCTACAGACTAAATGAGCGGGAAAAGAACAGATACTTCATGACAAATTTTATACGTATTTTGCAGAATGTATAACACCTTTTTACAGACTAAAATTGTAAGTGACTTATGCCTTTGTATGTTATTTTTTTCAAATGTAATTTTCAGTTTCATTCTTTGTAACTTCCTGTTTATGAAAAGAGGATGTCAACAAGGGACTCCTTAGACTGCATGTGTGTGTGTGTGTGTGTGTGAGAGAGAGAGGGAGAAAGAAAGTGAGTGAGAGAGAATGTCTAAGAAGCATAAAGTGCATGACAAGGCAACCCCTAGGGACACCCCACGTGTGTGCCAGGGGGATGTAAGGGGGGTGGGGGTCGGGGTGATGTTTTACCTTAACGGGACATTTTACCACTTTTAGGGCACTATGGGGCACTCATGGTCCCTATAAATAAAATATACAGATTTGGCAATGACTAATTTTAACCAGCAGCTTTATTTGGAAAAGGGAAAGAGCCAAGCAATTTGCTTTAGCTGACTAAGGTTAAGGTTAGGATTAGGTGTAGGTATAAAATTAACTAGCAACAGTGACATTGTAAATGGAAAGTCCCAACAATGACATAAAGACAAACTTACATGTGTGTGTGCTTGTGTGTGTGAGGCAGAGACAGAATGCAAACTGCACAGGAAATGTGTGGCTAAGTTCTTCTTTGTGAAGGACTTCTATCTCTCTACCTTGGCAAACCTAACCAAAAACTTTGAACAGGTGTTAAGTAGGTTAAAGCTTAGTTGTACACCCTTCATACTGACATGCAGTATCATGCTCTGTTTTTCACAGACAGCAGTTTGCAACCACGAAATTACTTGGCAAATCACCCCATCATACAGCCATGCATCAACTGCATCTGTCTGATCAGTTTGAAACATGAAAACCAAAAGAAACAGAAACGGAACTAGTTTTAGATAAGATTTTTATCTCCATTATTCTGGCTTCTTACATTTAATAGAAGACAGATTATTATAGACAATAAGATAATAATTTCTAAAATCTTAGAAAAATCTGCTCGTCTTGACTATTGACCCACATGTTACCTCGACGTCTGTGCCCCCAATCTTGTATATGTTATAAAAAATCATATCCATTGCCTATATATCCAAATCCCCACCTACTTCATTAGACTGTTACAGGTCGCAAAGACCTGCCCTAAACCAGCACTGCGAACATTCTCTGGACTTTTTTGCACTGAACGTTCTTATAGGACATTTATAGGACCCCAAAAAATGTCCAGAGAACTTTGAGGGGACGTTTATGGAAAGTCCTATAAATGTCTCTTTCGACATTCTTAGAATGTTCACAGGACTACCAGGAAACATGCAGAGGACTAAGATGGGAGGTGCATTGAATGGTTTTTTTTTATGTTCTACATTGTTTATGAGTCAATATTTCATATGCAACTATTAAAGCAATTTTTAATGATGTAGTATATTGCAGCATAATATAAGGCAAAAACTGAACAGACATAAGCTGGTTTTATTTAGAATTACACTGCACACAAAAGTTTGGGGATATTTTAAAATGAATACAAAGAGGATCCCACAAGAACTGCTGGACAACCTGATCCTGTCCATGCCCCATCACTGTCAGTGTGTTTCGGCATTCAACTACTGAACAGTCAATGTGTGGCACTCTCCTCCAGTTTGACATGCTTCTGTTCACCCCCATGAATATATCACTTGCTACTCAAATTGTTATTATTGGTTTTATTATCATAATTGAGTTTGCATCTTGTTTGCATAATTGAACAACTTTCTTTGACTTTTCAATAGCTTTTCTGATTATTTTGTTTAATCAAATCAAATCAAATCAAATGCTTCTTTTTGAAATAACATCATATTCATTTTGAAATATTAAACGGAACATGAACTTTTGATCTACACACAGTTTATGGTTGAATGAGTTGAAGCAAGATTTTCCGCGCTAACAAATGTTATAAATGTACCCAAATAGGGATGCTGGTGAACATCATGAGCACGTTTGTTGTTTGCTGGGTTCTGACTGGCCTTCCTATCTAGCTGAGAGCTGCAATTTGTGTGGAGGTTTTCCTCTGTAATGCAAGCGTGTTTATCACTTGGACTACTTTACTGCTGTCTCACAGCTGTTTCTTCTAGAGCAAAACACTCCACGAGAGAATATACTACCATAAACTCATAATTAATCACTGAATAAAATAATGGATAATAAATATGGAGGGTGTAGACAGAGGCAAGATGCCATTCAGAAAAAAAATCTGTTAATTTCCCATCACCTTTTGTTATAGTTACAGTGCCTCATTCATTTAAGTGAATTTCAGTCTTGAATTTCTGAAAACAGCACAAGCAATAGATCCATGCGTTATTTCATAACTATGAATTACAAGTGGTCTATGTAAACCACTTGTGGAAAAATCTAGTATATGGATTTGAAACTGCTTTGAAACTAATGGTCAAGACTCAGCAAGTTGGAGGAGGCTATGACTAAATAAGGAGGGAAAAGAAACTAGAATATATAATTCAGTTCAGTGTAAAATTAAATTAATCTGAAAAACACAGGACCCTATAGAAACAGTTAGCCTTGCAGGTGTTCCTAAGTTTTATTCATGTTTTAAAAACCTTAATAAGTCAGGTTCCATAAGTATATTCCATTATTATTAGAGTTTGATTATGCATTTACTACTTTCTCCATAACTTCCTCGTACATATTTCTTTTAATAAGCTGTTCAAGTGGTGTAATGAGCAAGATGCAAAGGCATCTTGTGTTTAAAATAAGTGCTATAAATGTGAAGGTTAGCTGTACCTTAAACCCATCTTGCAGTCCATGACATTTGGTCCACTGAAGTTGGTCAGCAGGTCACTCATCTTCAGGAAGCGCTCTCCATCTTTCTCCACTATGCCATGGTAGGTTGGAACAAATCGCTCCAACACATCTCCATGCAGGATTTCAAAACACCGCTTCTCGTTCTCTGAGTATTTTTTTAGGATGGTGCCATCTTCACCCGCTTTAAAGCTACCTACGCTCAAAGGCAAACACAAAAACGGAAAGGCCATGTGAGCAGTGAAACTTAGAGCCGCTCAGTAATTTCAGTAGGTCACAGGCAGAGACTTTACTCTAAACTTTAAAACATTAGAGTTCTCAAATGCATTTCTAAAACATATTGAAGAACATCTTTACAGTGAATTATTTTGTGATTTATTAATGCTACCTTTGTGGCCGGCCAATTGAATCCAGGACAGTCGCTTCCTTTGTGCGGCTGCAATATGCCATTGAACAACTGACTTCACCTTGAACCAAGGATTTGCCTGCTGAAAGACATCAAACATTTGTGTCAGGATTATGCAAAATAAAGTTCAACACTGAAGCCCTGACATGATATATCAATGGAACATAATAGTCATCATTAAACATAAGCCTCAGTATTATCGTACTTGTAACCCAAATTTGGTATCTAAATGAAGCAATAACTTGAAACTGAAATAGAGACAACCAAACAGTATTATTCAATAAAGAATAGCTTGTGTGTAGGTGATTTGTCTTGAATTTCTGAAAACAGCACAGAAAATAGGTGGGAGATCCATGTGTTATTTCATAACTATGAATTGTGGTGGGGTCTTTTGCGACATCTTGAATGAGTCGTCGCTGCGCTTTTACGGTAATTTTGGGCAGCCGGTCACTCCTGGGAAGGTTCACCACTGTTCCATGTCTTCCCCATTTGTGGATAATGGCTCTCACTGTGGTTCGCTGGAATCCCAAAGCTTTGGAAATGGCTTTATAACCCTTTCCAGACTGATAGATCTCAATTACTTTCTTTCTCAATTGTTTCTTTGGATCTCGGCATGATGTGTAGCTTTTAAGAATCTTTTGGTGGACTTCACTTTGTCAGGCAGATCCTATTTAAGTGATGTATTGATTGAGAACAGGTGTGGCAATAATCAGGCCTGGATGTGGCTAGAGACAATGTGCTCAGGTGTGATAAACCACAGGTATAGTATGTTTTAACAAAGGGGGACAATCAATTTTTCACACAGGGCAATGTAGGTTTGGATTTTGTTCTCCCCTAATAATGAACACCTTCATTTAAAAATTGCATTTTGCATTTACTTGTGTTGTCTTTGACTACTATGTAAATTGGTTTCATGTTCCGGAAAAAAAAACAGGAGATGAGGACGGTATTGTCATATTGTTGTATTTCATATCTGTGCTTTAAAACCTTAATGTTCACTGATACAGATTTGAAACTGCTTTAAAACTGATAGTCAAGACTCAGCAAGTTCGAACAGGCTATGACTAAATAAGGAGGGAAAAGAAACTAGAATACATTATTCAGTTCAGTGTGAAATGTCAACTCCAAAAAAGTCTGCACTGAGCACTGGCATGCCACAAAGCTTTTTGTTGGATTATACATCATAACTATGGATGTTATCATTTAAAAATAAAGGTAAGAAAAAAATAGCTGGTATGCATCTCTTTATTTCATTCACATAAGAACTGATTTCCTGCCTCTATTCCTGGAGTGCTGATGATAATTACCATTAGCTACATTTTGATGTAAAATGCAGATTATGTCAACAACCTTGATTATCTGGAGAATCTGTTAAATTCATTTTGAGATTAGATTGCAAAAACTTTTAGAAGTTCCTGGTGATCCTCTGGCAATTGTCCAATAGCCTCTCCTGTGTGATATGCCTCAACAGAGAGTTTTCTAAGGATGACTCAGTGTTTCTTGCGTGATCACCCAAGTGACAAATGTCACTTGAGGCAGCTAATCAGCTAAACACACACTGTTGTTCCTGCTTATTTCTTATACCGTTGTTTACTCAGTACACAACAAGCCAGCATGACACACTTGATAATGCTACCATACAGGAAATGTAACCTTTTATATGAAAATATTAATTGAAACTGACCTGAAACTGACATGGTTATTCTGAACTCTTTACAAGGTCTGGGAAACATGGGCCTGTTTTACTAATTGTGTCAAGAGTTGCAGATGGTTTGCAGCAAAGGTTCCAAGTCTGACACCTCTGCGTTACATTATTGTTAAAACACTTGAAAATGTCAGGCAATCTTCCACTGCATCTTCCAACAAGTGATCTAATAACCAGATATACATACAATAGGGATATTTTGTGTTGCAGGAACTGGCAGCTTCAGAGATTCACATAAATTCCTAGATCCGTGGTAAATTTAAACTTTGGTGGTAATAGGCCAGTGTCAAGAAAGCCAAAGCTTGCATCAGAATTAAGTCCTGCAATGTTTTGGAGTGGCCTTTTTAATCATAAAATTTAAACAACATGCAATATAAAAAAGCAGTTGCAGTAAAGAAGTCTTCAAATCTCACACAAAAAAAGAGCAAAGATTCCACGTAAGAGGTGTCGGAAGCTTGTCAGAACTTGACAAAATTGCATATTAGAGGTATCAATGCAAAAGGACCCTCCACCAATGCACCACAAATGTTTTCTGTAGCTCTGCTTGACACTTCTGCACCTGTCAGCATGTAGTTTGACCCACACTTCCTGATCTAGCTTCTCTTGCTGTCTCAAGTCGAAAGGGTGCCTTCTCAGGACTATATGTTTCAGTTCTTATCAACAATAGGATTCAGATTCAGAGCTCAAAAAGGCCACTTAAGAATAGTCTATTGTTTTGTCATTATAGCTTGCTTTAGCTTTGTATTTCGGGTCAGAAACTGTTTCACAGTTGGTCTGGCAAAAAGCCTAATTTCCCACAAAAAAGAGATCTTAAATGCTAATTCGACTGATCACAACGCACGTATCCATATTGTGATGATCCATTGTAGATGAATCTGAGCCCACATAAGTCATTGTCAAATCTAGACCTGGTAAACATAAGGCTTTTTTTTCCACAGTAAAGTTTTAAATGGCATTTGTGAATGTAACTCAGTATTGTTGTGTTTGACAAAGGTTTGCCAAAGTAATCAATTGCCCATTTGGTTATATTAGCTATTGATATAAAAACATGAAATACGCAAATATTTATGTAAATACCAAAATACCTTCCAATAGTTCTTTAAAAATCATTGTTTTTAAACAGTTACATTTTTTCTTATGTACTTGTTATCAAACTGGATATTATCTGCCCATCTGTGTTCCTCAAAGAATCAACCTTACGTTGTCACTGCTTTGGTACCATATCATGTTTACAATCACCTGTTGACATCACCTGCTTAAAATTACATCATTATTTAGTCATCATTATCTCACCCTAAATTGTCCATGTCCCGTATTATTTAGAATGTGTTGCAGGTCTGAAATGCAGGACTAGATGTTTATTAACAAAGTTCTTGGGTCTTACTGTCCGCAGTAAAGGTAAAAGGTACACTGTGTTGTTGTTTTCATTTGATTTATTCAATGATTTATAATCTTTTGTAAGGGTATCAACAGATCCTTTCAGCTCATTTTAGAATATATTTGTAGAATAAGCAGTCATTAAGCTCCCTTCACACTTTATTTGCTTAACTTAACTATGTTAACTTAGCAATCAAGTATACATGCAAAAACTGTCTTTAATTGGAATACTTTTCAGTAGGAATAAAACACTGAAGCACTGCACCACCTGCCCAGTAATATGTAGCAGGGGTGCAATAAATAAGCCACTTAGTCAGCTCAAATAATTAACCAAACTACCTGGCGTCAATGGCATCATCAAATGTCTTTCTAACTAAGAATGTTTTGGCATTACCCCTTACTGGAGCGTTAACTAAAGCATGATGGCAAACCTGAAAAGTCTGAGAGCATTTCAGGCTTAGCTTTGAAAGAAAGGTTGTCAGTTGTATTATTTGTAAATCTACCCTTAGGTTGCCGTTTGAGTACATCTTCCATGTTGGAGCATCTGAAGGGCTAATAAGGTGTTCTTGTCTCAATAAGCTGTACTAGTTTGCTAGTTACATAATGTTAAAAGTCTTCCTACGTCATAGTATGAGCTGTAACGTTTTCTCTTCCAAAAGGCATGTTCTCTTGAATCATTAATGGAGTTGCTCCGGAAACGCAAGTCTGTATTAATCACAACAAACCTGTTCACATTCCAAATAAAGTTTACCATTTTAAACATCATGTTTTCTTCACAAATCTTTGTGAACACTCAAGAACAGTTTTGTTACTGCTATCACTGCCACGTTGGCAGTCACTGGTTCAGGAAAAAAATGCACTTTTATTTATTGTTTGTCTTGGCAGCAAAGTTCATTAAAACAGTGCATTTTAAAATAAGATATCTTTATTGTCTTCACTCTTAGTTAGCAAATGCATAAAACAAATGTAAAGGTTGATAGCTACACAAAACCTATTTGGTGATATAGGTCACCAAAATATATGGATATATAATCCAACTGAGTATTCGTTGCAATAACCGCATGACAGACGCTGGATTTTGGACTTTTTTGGCTTGTTTTGTCTTTGGTCCAAAGCACACTGCATCCATTTTTTTCCACAAAAAAAGACCTGCAATAATGATTTATCTGACCACAATATGTTTCCACTGATGGGCCATCCTAAATTCCTATGAGAACTGAAATGATGAAATGTTGACCAGACAAGAATGAAATATTATGTTAATATCAAGCACTTTATGTGTTTGGTAAAATTTAAAGATTTTAAAACTATTGTATAACAAAAACATTGTATTACATTGTAATGCAAAACAGAAGATTTTCCACTAGTGGTCTCAGACTTTTGTACCCCACTCTATATTTTGCCAAAGTACTGTTTTGTTTTGGTATTAAGACATACAAAGAAAATGATACACTAATATTATTAATTTGCATTATTATTTAAAACTTTGTATACACGATACTTTTACCACATATAATTTATATAGTGCAGTATATATTCTAGATACACGGCATAACAACATATTACTACCCTATTGTCTTGTTAGAAATTAAATTGAACAATTTCACTGTTTAGACACGTCAGCTGATGATATCTCGAGGGGGATGTCCTTTCATAGAACTTTGTGGGATGGTGTTCTGCTCAGTACACCAAGTACAAACAATCATCTTTCGGGCAGATGTTGGCCTTGTTCATTCTGTCATTCGAAAAACACTGCAGCCAACATGTCAGATATAAAAAATACTAACCTTCCTGAATTCAAATGCCATTTCCCCCTACTCACATGCACACCCTCCTACGCACACAGACCCACAGAATACACTGGCATACAGCAGTGTTTAGAGTAAAAGGTCACAGATGAAGCTCTCAGCGAAATTTCTGCTCTACTTGTAAATGTCGTAATTGATCATGGTTTTAGACCTGTAAGTCTTCACCACGTGTAAAGAGAACAGAACATTTGTGGCAGTGAAATATTAACCTCGACATATGTGGTAGAAATAATACTGAAAGTATATGCCATATTTTAAACTGTTTCTGCTTTCTATGAATGGATGTAATTTTGAAAAGAAATATAGGACATTTTATAGGACATCAAACCTGCACCTTGTACAATAACAAAAGTGCAGCTCTCTAACACACCCACAAATCAAATGTTGATAAGTGCAGTCAAATCTGCCATTATAAGCAAACATTACTGGGCTATCTAAGCTATAACTTTGAGTGGGAGAGCAAAAGGTATTCCACATGTACTAATCCAACTGAAAAGGTTTGTCTGTAGCAAATATTGCATCATGTAATAACTAGGAAATATGAGACTCCCGTGTTGTTTCAGCACAGCAAACAAAGAGCAAAAGTAAATATGCATATATTCAGTAAGCACATGCAGAGTGAGTAGGTTTATGCAGATCATACCATTACGTAAACAGGCTGTGTCTGTCCAAAATGTCACTTCACGTCTAAGGAAAGCTACCATGGTTCTGGTTAGACGTAATACATCACAGCTCTAAAAAGTGCTTAAAGACTTTTTACTGAAAATAACTTCCACCTTGCTTCATTAAACGGTGGAAAAGGTTTAACAATTCAGCTGTCATAGCTGTGCACTTAAGAACAAGAATGGGCAAGCCATATAGTGACATTTCAGGCTTAGCTTTGAAAGAAAGCAATCTTTGTTTAGTTGAGTGGAATATATCAAGCACAGTTTTTCTAACCATGTTAGTTTTGCTTCAAGTGTAGATTAATCGATCACTTTATTAGGTGTTTCTACACTTATTATTCATTCTTATCAGTTTCACTTATCATATATAACCACTTTGTAGATCTACAGTTACAGACTGTAGTCCATCTGTTTTGCTACAGACTTTGTTACTTCCCTTTACTTAGTTCTTAAATGGTCACAACCCCCACCGAGTGGTGGATCATTCTCAGCATTACAGTGACACCGATATGGTGGTGGTGTGTTAGTGCATGTTTTGCTGGAATGACTGGATCAGACACAGCAGTGCTGCTGGAGTTTTTAAACACTGTGTACACTCACTCTGCACTCTATTAGACACAGCTACCTTACTGCTCTACCTTGTAGATGTACAATCAGAGTCAGAAGCTCTTCTGTTGTTGCAGTTTGTGTTAGATATCCATAATGCTGCCTACAGGTTGCTGGTGGCTAGACATTTTTGGTTGGTGGACTATTCAGTCCAGCAGTGACACTGAGGTGTTTAAAATGATCAGACTGATTGCCTGATCCACTCATTATAGTTATAAGTCATACACTAACACACCACCACCACATCAGAGCTACTGCAGTGCTGAGGATGATCCACCACCCACAGAGCACCTGATCTGTGCTGGTCCTGTGGAGGCCGTGAACATTTAAAGAACAGAGCAAAGGGGATTAACAAAGTATATAGAGAAATAGTCTACAGTCAGGCTACACTTTAGAACTACAGAGTTTAGAACTACTGACCTGTACTTTGAATGACCGTAAAAAATAAGAGGTGTACTTAATAAAGCGAGTGGTAAGTGTTTGGTAAGTGTAAACCTAAACAGATCACCAGAGAAGCTCAGGTCACAGAAGGTATAGAACTTTTCCAAAAGCTCCAAGTGGACACTGTGCAGACGCACCTTCCAGATGCAGCATGTTTAGAGTTCAGTGACAGCCGACGCCTTCTATGGTTGTGGCAGAGCAATGAGATTTCAGACACAAGACATGTATTCAAAATGATGGTTTACACTTGGCAAATGAGAGTGTGTTTCGGAAAATAATCCTTTTGCAATTTTACAACAGGATATAACTTTCTATTTTGCTCATGTGGAAAGTCTTTTCTATTTTCAGGTCACTGGCTCATGATACAATCCATGGTGCCTCTGTGTTTCTATTTAGAAACTAATACAAACCTTGGAGACAGTTTTATTTATCAGGTCATATCCTTTTGAGAATAACAGGATAACCATTACTGTTAAATTGTCAACGTTTTATTAGCACTGCACAACTCTTTTGTCTCACAAAGCAAGCAGTAGATGCTTGGAAACGATCGTTCTTTTTTCCTCCTTTTCGTTAAAGGATGAGCTGAAGTGGAACTGATGAAGTGGTTTTGCAGGCACTATTAACTAACATAAATATACATAGAACTACATTACCAATATGAGCAATGCTCTATAAGCAGTATTTCCGCATTCTACTGTTTTATTGGTAGATGGGTAATTATTCCTAAGAAAATGACAAGCAACAACAAAAAATAAATCACATTTGTTAATATCATTTTCAAGTATCACACAAAAATGTAGCATGATACTTATTGTGTATGGTGAAAATACTTTCAGCTACCGTGATACACTAATTAATATATAATAGATCAATAACCAGTATAAACTAGCATGAGTTTATAGATTCTAGTTTACAATCCAAGTGTCCAACAATTAAGACCTAGAAAATACGTTATGTATAGTAGGTCATGTAAAAGTATTTTATGAGATGTACAATGTTTATTATTGAAATTAAAATACTGTCATCTCAAATGTGTATGAAAGAAAACCTATACATTTGGACCCTTGCCTACATATCGTATGAGGTAATGCAAATGTACAATATGTCTGTATAATAAGATAATATGTATACCATAAACGTGTCATGAATAATAATTTTCATGCATACTACAGATTTTATAGGTTGTTAAGTAACAAGTTAGATTGCACCTTTAAAAAATCATTAACCCTAGAGTGTACAACACTTGCATTCAGAAATATTTCACTCCCTTCGACTTGTGCCGAAGTGTATAGAATTGGAGGAAAACATACAACAATAGGTGTTAGCAAACAAAGAAAGCATTATTATCTATTGTAAAATTATTCCGGCTAGAAACATTTACACACCCACACACACTAGGGTCACTTTAGCATAATCAATTAACCTAAACCATGTATTTGGACTGAAGATGTAAATCCACACAGAAACGATAGACCATGCAAACACCATACCAAATGAACCAAGACGCAAAGGGTTCAACTGGGATGGAACCCTTTGGACGTTCTTGTCGTGAGTCGACAGTGCTAGCCATCGAACAACTGTTCCAACCGCTGTATTGTAATACTATTGTAATAATAGATGTATAAGTTTTCCACATAACCTCCAACTGCAGAAATTGGTGAAGCATCATTTTCCCTTCATAACTTCTAATAAGTGAGTTGGTGTCTGTTGACAAACTTCCGATACACCTCTCTCATTAATTATTTTCTCATGCAAAAGCTCACTGAAGTTTGATAATGATAATGATAATGATGATGATGATGATGATGATGATGTGCTGAACTACATTCCTTAAATACCACCAAATACTTTGAAAATGATTTAAACCTGGAGACTAAGATGAGAACTGCAGAACATTCTGGAACTGACTACTTAAACAAGATTTGGGTTACTTGAAAGTGTGCTTGAGATCAATGTCTTGCTGGAATATCCAGTTATCATTATAATTATTTACCACAGAAGGCATTACATTCCTTCTCAGAATGGCTTTTGGTTTTTCTGGTAATGTGTGATTCCAGTCACACAATCAAGATTGGCAGTTCCTGCAGCACAAAAATATCCTCAAGGCATCAAAATAAACCACTGATCAATATGTCCAAATAGTTCCAGTTTTGTTTTATCACTCTATAGCTTTTTGCTCAAAAGCGGCATACATCTTGTTGAATAGTTTTAATTTGACAGTATTAACCAAATATCCAGCTACTGTAAAATACTACATTATTCATTTTCTTAGTTTATTTGCTGTAATGCTCAACTAATTACAATTTAATTTATTGCAAGATAACTCTGCTGGTGGGTTGGGCGGCATGGTAGCTTGGTGGGTAGCACTACTGCCTCACAGCAAGACTTCCATGTCTGCATGTGTTTACTCCAGGTACTCTGGTTTCCTCCCACAGTCCAAAGACATGCGTTTTAGGTT
>JAVSBV010066058.1:0-23697 GCA_033117975.1 Parotocinclus spilosoma
AAGTCGTCTCGCTACTAAAGTAGAGAAGGCCACTACCTTTATGCATGTCTTCCCCAGATAAGCCCCTTGTGGGATCAGCCCGAAAATTGCTGTTATGTGGGAAGGTCTGATCGGCCGGCCAAACACCCCTGACAGGAAATCAAAAATAGAGTTCCAATAAGGAGTCAGTTTTGGACAAAACCAGAACATGTGGGCGTGTGTTGCCGATTCTGTTTGACATCTATCACATGTCGGATTCATATTTTGAACAAATTTGGATAGTCTAACCTTAGTCCAGTGTAGACGATGAACTATTTTAAATTGAATTATTGCGTGTCTCAAACAAATAGAGGAGGAATATATATTGTGTATGGCCTTTTGCCACAGTTCAGCAGATATATTGACCGAAAGGTCCTCCTCCCACTGTTGCTTTAAGACCTTCAAAGGTTTTGTGTCAAGTGAATTCAGCAACATATATATAGTACCGATTACATTTTTTACCTGAGGGTTGGTATTTAGTACTGTGTCTAACAGTGATGAGGGCAAAGACGGAAATTGAGAGCACTTTGTTGACACAAAACTACGTAACTGCAGATACCTGAAAAAATTAGATTGAGGAATATTAAATTTAGTTCTTAGTTGTTCGAAAGATGCAAAGGTTTTGTCAATAAACAGGTCCTTTAATACCTTAATTCCCTTTTCTGTCCAAGATAAAAAGGCCGTATCAATGGTTGAGGGGGTGAACAGATCATTGTTCTCGATCGGACTGTATATAGATAATTCGTTTAGTGAGAAGGCTCTTCGAAACTGCAGCCAGATTTTTAGGGATTGTTTTATAATTGGGTTAAGTGAGTAATTAGGCAAAGATTTCGGTATGGGTAATTTTGCACAGAGCAGCGAATGCAGTGCGGAGGTGCAAGATGATTCTTCCAAATACACCCACTTAGGCAGCTCTTTTATACTTGACATATTGAGCCACAGTAACATGGCCCTGATGTTCGAAGCCCAATAGTAGTACTGAAAATTAGGTAACGAAAAGCCACCTTGAGTACGATGGCGCTGCAATATATTTCTACGGATTCTAGGGTTTTTGTTACACCAGATAAATCCTGATAGCTGTTTGTCTAGTTGCATAAAAAATGTCTTGGTTAGAAAAATTGGGAGACATTGAAATATGTACAAGAATCTGGGTAAAACATTCATTTTAATTGTATTTATCCTGCCCCCCAGAGACAAAGATAGTAAGTTCCAGCGTTTAAGGTCCTTTTTCAGACCGTCCAGCAGAGGCAGGAAATTGGCCTTATAGAGATTGTTAAACTTAAGTGTAATGTAGATTCCTAAATATTTAAATGTGTCTTTATTGACTCTAAAAGGAAATTTACTATACAATTTTGTTGGTTGGGACTGGTCTATAGGTACTAATTCACTCTTTCCTAGATTTACTTTATATCCGGAAATAGTGCCAAATGTGTCCAATAAGTTTAACAACTTTCGTAAGCTAGTCCTAGGTTCACATATATATAAATGCATGTCATCTGCATATAAAGATACTTTATGCTCCAAACCTCCCCTCAGTAATCCTTTAATATTAACCTCATCTCTGATTGCAGTGGCTAAAGGTTCAATTGCCAGAGCGAATAATAATGGCGACAAACAACAACCCTGCCTAGTCCCCCGGTGTAGCTGAAAAAAGGGTGAGATAGTATCGTTTGAACGCACTGCCGCTACTGGAGAGGAGTAAATAGTTTTTATCCAATTAATAAATTTAGGGCCGAATCCATAACTTTTTAGTGTGTAGAAGAGGTAGTCCCACTCCACCCGGTCAAAGGCTTTCTCCGCATCCAATGATAATATTATCTCTGGGAGACCCGGCGAAGTGGGAGCATAAAGGATATTAAGAAGTCTGCGCACGTTATGGAATAAGTGACGGTTTTTGATAAAGCCTGTCTGATCATCTGACACTACAGATGGTAACACAGTTTCGAGTCGAAGAACCAGCATTTTAGCCAGCAGCTTATTATCTACATTTAGTAAGGAAATCGGTCTATATGAGCTGCATTCTAAGGGGTCTTTGCCGCTCTTATGTATGAGGGATATACACGCCTGACGCATAGTGGGGGGTAGACAACCAGAGGCAAATGACTCCTCATATACCAACATTAAAATGGGAGCGAGCTCCCCTGCAAACCTTTTATAATATTCGCACGGGAAACCATCGGGCCCCGGCGCCTTTCCCCCCTGCATAGCTTTTACAGCCTTCATAAAATTATCTAGTGTTATAGGACTGTCTAATTCCTCTGCCTTGGCTATATCAATTTTGGAGATATTTAAATGTTCAAAAAAAGAGCTAAATAGAGATTCATCCCTACATGATTGTGATTCATATAATTTGGAGTAGAATTTATAGAAACATTGATTTATCACTGCATGGTCTTCGTGTTTAGTTCCAAATTCATCGTTTATTTGGGATATGTTTTGGCTGCTACTTTTTTCCCTCAACTGGTAAGCTAGGATCTTACCCGTCTTTTCTCCAAATTCATAAGACCTATGTCGAGTCTTATTTATAAGATTTTCTACATGTTTGGTGGATAAAAGGTTATATTCTGTTTGCAGCGTTAATCTCTTCTTATATAATTGAGCAGAGGGAGCTAGCGCCATCTCCCTGTCGACACTCTGAATGTCATCTGCTATTTCTTCGAGCCTTCCCAGCAAAACCTTCCTCCCATGGGCACAGTACGAAATTATTTGTCCCCTCAGGTATGCTTTCATAGACTCCCAGATAGTAGAAGCAGACATTCCTGGGGTCCTATTGATTTCCAAAAAGGTGGCAATCTCCTTCGAGATCATTTTGACAAATGCATCTTCTGACAGTAAAAGTGTATTTAAGCGCCAGGGACGATATTTGACCTGGTCAGTAGGAAAGCAAATTGACATCAATAGAGGGGCGTGATCCGATATTATTATTGTTTGATATGCACAAGTGTCCACGAAAGGAAGAAGTCTTCGATCTATGAAAAAGTAATCTATTCGGGAGTATGTCTTATGTACTGGGGAAAAGAAAGAATAACTTCTGTGAGTTGGGTTCCGAAATCGCCATACATCGGACAGCCCGTATGATTCAAGAAAAAGTTTAATTGTATGAGCTGATTTAAATGGGGTAATAGTTTTAGATGAACTGCGGTCTAATGAGGGTGATAGGACACAGTTCATATCTCCTCCCCAAATAAGGCGATACGAATCTATATTGGGTATTCTGGAAAAGAAACTTGTAAAGAAAGAGCTGTCATCCCAGTTTGGGGCGTAAACATTTGCCAGTATAATCGGCATATTACATAATTTGCCTATCACTATAATAAACCGGCCTGCTGAGTCTGCCACAGTCTGTGTCATGGTAAATGGAACATTTTTGTTGATTAATATTGCTGTTCCCCTGGCTTTGGAATGAAAATTTGAGTGATATGCCTGGCCGATCCAACCCCCCCTCAATCTAAAATGGTCAGATGTCCTTAGATGGGTCTCTTGCAGAAAGGCAATCCCTACATTAAGCTGTCGTAGATGTTCAAAAACTTTTTTGCGTTTCACTGGATGGTTAAGAGATTTAACATTCCAGCTAGCAAAAGAGACCTGACAACCTGTGTTCAGTGACGAACTACCCGTGGCCATATTGAATGGATAAAAGCATCATGATATGTAAATGTGTTATCCTTATGCCTCTGCACATACAAAAGGAATTTCTTAATATTGTTTGGATAATACAAAAAGACACAGTCCAAAAGTCTACTTATTTCTAAAGTAATTGTTTTCCCACCCCTGTCACTGTTTGGAACAGAGTGACCATTCCCCCCCAGAAAAAAAAGCAATCCACACATTCTAGTGTTTGCAACGGTGCGCTCTGAAACAGCGGAGAGCTCTGCTAATTACACAAACAATGTTCTACCGATAAGCGCCATACGATCACATCTAATCCGACAGAACCATTGGCCGTTAGAACCTACTTTGTCTCAAGTGATGTTCGATTTCACATACGACAGAGCCTCTACCGGGTCAGAGAATTCCTTTTCTGCTCCATTATGAGTGATACGGAATCTGGCTGGGTAACGAAGGCCATAACGGACACCATCTCGGCCTCTGAGAAGACTCTTGACTTCATTAAAGGCGGTTCGTGCTCGCACCACACTCGGCGGGTAATCCGGGAAGATCGAGACATTACACCCTTTAAAAGTAAGCGTCCCTGCCTCTCTGGATCTGCGTAGTATCTCCACACAGTCATGGTAGTAGTGTAATTTTGCAATGATGGGCCGTGGTCTTCCACCGGGTCGCCTCGCCTGTGGTCCCCGGTGTGATCTGTCGATCAATACTTCCCTATCCATGTGGAGAGCTTCCTTCAGGAACTTGGCTATCGAAGTTGGAGAGCACGAGCCCGGTTCTTCGGCCATATTAACAATGCGTATATTTGACCGTCGCATACGGCCTTCCAAGTCCACACACTTTTCCTGCAGTCCAGCCACATCAGTTTTAAGTTTACTGACGCTGTGTTGCAATTCCGTCACTTCACCTGAGCACGCGGACAGGCCTTGCTCCATTTCACTGACGGTCTTTTTAGTTTTGTCCAAGTCGGTTCGGAGCATAGTGATGTTATGTAAGAATTCGGTTTTGACAGCCTGCAGTTCTGATTTTATGCTGTCGAACTCTCCGGCGAGCGTGGATTTTAGTTCTGACCTTAGCAACGCCGAGATGTCTGTTTTCAAAGCGGAGAGAATTTCAGTCTTCATTTCCTCCATTTCTGACCGCTTGATTGGCGAGGTTGACGTGCTAGGTCTGCTAGCAATGTTCTTTCCCGTGTACGTATACTGTCTGAGATTTTTAGCCATTTACATAGAACGACTGGACGTGTAAGCTAAGATTCCAAACTATAGGTCTGTCAGATACTTTTTAACACTTATTTACGGTCGCATGGCACTAAAATTCAATCTTTTATGAACGTTGCAGCAGAGCTCACGCAACTTGCGACCTACTCCATCGGCTCCTCCTTCCAAAACCCATATGTTATCATTTTTAACTAAATGTGAAGTGATATGAGCTGATTTTTAGAATGAGACAGTGTCACACCCACGGGTGTTGCCAGCGACCATACCCATCCTATCACGCGCACACCGTCACCTGAATTCTAATTCCAGCCTTAATAGACACACCTGACACTCATCACCTGGACATTATTTATACACACACCTCGCACTCCTTAGTTGCTAAGTCTCTTGGTCTATACCGGTTTCTAAGCGTTCATTCTGTTAGTTTTTGCATCGCGTACTTACTGTGTTTTGATCCTGTTTCCGTCCCATGGCTACGTTTCTGCCTCGCCCGTCTGTCATCGTTCTGCCACGCCGTGTACCGTTTTTGGACTGTCTGACCTCGATCTTTGCCTCAATAAACCTGCATGCAGAAGAGACCGCTAGGGGCGCGTGATGGAGTAGAAGGGGGAACCACGAGGTCCCCAACAATTTCGCTAGAAAAGCATTTAATAATTTGCACAATCGAAAAATAGACGATTGGGTTTGATGACCATAGGATAAGAGTCACCAGAGCCAGTCCAGATGCCTCCAAAAAACTCTGTACAACCCACTATCCCGGAACTGGGCGCTAACAGAGCTATGGCTAGCAAAACGTCTATCGATGCCAGCATGCTTCAAGCCTTTCGTGACATTGTGAAAGAAGTAATCAAAGAAGAAGCTGACAGTCTGAGGGAAGAAATAAAGCGATCCATAGACTCCCTCATGGCAGGGATTAAGGACTGTGAGGAAAAGATTCGCGAGCATGGTAACGAATTAACTAGTCAAAATGCCCGGCTGATAGCACTGGAGGCTAGCCACTCAGAGTTAAGTAACAGGTACGACAAGTTACAGCTGAAAATTGACGACATGGAAAATAGAGGGAGACGCTCTAACCTTCGCATTCTGGGAATACCGGAGCGGCTAGAACAGGGTAATCCAACCAAGTTCGTTGCTGGTCTGCTGCATGATATATTCGGCGGACCCTGCGGCCTGGAGAAACCTCCGGTCCTGGACAGAGCGCATCGGACGGCTGGCTCTATGCCTACGGAGGGAGCACGACCGCGACCACTCATTGTGCGCTTTCACTACTACCAGGAGAAGGAGCGGGTGCAACGCCTTGCCAGAGAGAAGGGTCCTTTGGAATTTCAGGGTAAACCGATCTACATTTTCCCCGACTATAGTGCCGTTTTGAACAGGCGCCGTGCAGGTTTTACTGAAGTGAAAAAGAAGCTCCGGGAGAAGGACGTCCATTACAGGCTTCTTTACCCAGCCCGGCTTCAGGTCACACTCAATGGTAAAACAGAGGTGTTGGATTCCCCTGAGGCTGCAAAGAACTTTTTCACTACAAGGTTTGACGCCATTGGGTGATTTAAGTTTTGATTTCTAAAAGTGTGTTCACTTTGTCTTTTTTTTTTTTTTTTTTTTTTCTTTCTCACAATCACCACGTGGTGCAAGTCAATACGCATTTAGCGAATCTCTCATACAAACTGATGTAATCTCAATGAAAGTTTTCAACTGTATTACATATAGGTATATGTATATCTAAGATTTGGTGGACTCTGCCCGGTGTTTATTATCCCTCTCTTACTCTACACTTAATTCATATTTGATGTGTGAATTGTGAATGATTCTATCTTTAGTTGTGGGACCTCTGGTAGCTGTTTAGGTCTCATGAAGGAAGTAGAGAAGCTTCAGGGACTCAGTGTTTGTCGTTTGGGGACAACACTTGGGGTGGGGTGTGGGGTGTACTGTGGGGGGGGTATGGAAACTGTTTTTTACGTTTTTTATGTTTCTGTTTATTTGGATACATGGTTTAATATAGCAGTCAATCGTTTGTCATATACTTGTGTAATTTTTGGTCGTGACCTAGATCGGTTTTTCATGATATCTTAATGGTGTCGCGACCGGGTACCTCTTCATTCTTAAATAGTGATAGCTGCCGAGTCAATTTTATTAGCTGGAACGTAAGAGGTCTGAACACTGTGACTAAATGTAATAGGATATTTACCCATTTGTTCAACCTTAAGGGAAATGTAGTGTTCCTTCAAGAAACCCACCTCAAAAACTTAGATCATAACAGGTTGAAGAAGAACTGGGTGGGACAAATTTTTCACTCTAGATTTAATGGCAGAGCGAGGGGCACAGCAATTCTCATTCATAAAAACACTCCACTTAAGGTCTCCGACATAATAGCGGACTCTAATGGCCGTTACATAATAGTGACTGGTTTATTATACAATACCCCTCTTATTCTGGCCAATGTTTATGCCCCCAATTGGGATGATTACATGTTTTTTAGTAAACTGCTTACTTCGCTTCCCCAAATGGAGAGCCACTGTTTGATTCTGGGAGGAGACATGAATACGGTTATGGATCCTGCATTGGACCGATCCTCCAAAAAACTCTCTTCAATTTCCAAATCCTCACAAGTTTTGCAGTCGTTTATGCAGACATATGGAGCTTTGGATATCTGGAGATATCGTAATCCCACCGCTAAACAATACTCTTTTTTTTCTACTATTCATCAAACCTACTCTCGCATTGATTACTTCTTTATCGATAAAAAAATCCTCCATATGGTTAAGACATGTGATTATAATAGTATTGTTATATCAGATCATAGCCCAGTTATTTTGGAATTGATCTTCCCCGATGAACCTCAGACACGTGTCTGGAGGCTAGACCCCCTCCTATTGTCTGATAGTAAATTCGTAGACAGTGTATCTAATCAAATTTAACTATTTCTACAAACGAACATTACCCCTGAAGTGACATATAGTACTATTTGGGAAAGCCTGAAAGCCTTTATAAGAGGCCATATTATATCATATTGCTCGTATGACAAAACACAAAGACAGAGACGAATAAATGAACTGATACAATTGATTGCACAACTAGACTACCAACACTCGAGGAACCCCTCTCCTGATCTCTATAAACAGAGAATGATGCTTCAAACGGAGTTCAACTTAATTTCAACTCAGCATGCCGAACGAATGATTCTCAAGTCAAGAAGGTTATGGTACGAACATGGAGAAAAATCTTCCAAAATATTAGCACATCAATTGCGTAAGAGTAAAGCTACACAATTTATATCTGAAATAAAATCCCGAAAAGGATGTGTCTCCACTGACTCTCGTGTAATTAATGGGAGTTTTCAGTCCTTCTACTCTGAACTCTATCAGTCCGAATCATTGCACTCACCTGAACTTTTTGATGCATTCTTTGATAAACTATCTACCCCGACTATAAATTCATTGTTTAGGGAACAACTAGATGAATGCATCTCTATTGAGGAAGTTAGAAGGGCAATAACATCGATGCAGGGAGGCAAATCCCCTGGACCCGATGGTTTCACTGTCGAATTTTTTAAAACGTTCAGTGACAGGCTTGTGCCTCTGCTGCGGGATATGTATATCGAATCATTCAACGCGACCTACCTTCCTTTAACATTACGGCAAGCGACTATATCACTACTGTTGAAACCAAAAAAGGATCCGTTAGATTGTTCCTCATACCGCCCTATCTCATTGTTAAATGTGGACTTCAAAATATTGTCAAAAATCCTAGCCAATCGGCTTGAGCAGCATTTACCATCCCTGATAAGTTCGGACCAAACCGGGTTTATTAAAGGTAGGCATGCTCTATTCAATTTGCGTCGTCTCTTAAATATAATATATTTACAATCACCAAACTCCCCCGAAATTATTGTGTCACTCGATGCTGAAAAAGCCTTTGATAGGGTGGAATGGGACTATCTATTTTACACTCTTCAGAAATTTGGGTTTGGGCCTAAGTTTATCTCATGGATCCAACTTCTTTACTCTACACCTCTGGCCCGTGTTAGGACAAATAGTTTTTACTCCCCATATTTTCCTCTATACCGCGGAACAAGACAGGGATGTCCTCTTTCCCCACTTCTCTTCGCTCTAGCTATTGAGCCGTTAGCCATTAAGTTGAGAGCTGAGGGCAATGTCAGGGGTATCTACAGAGCAGGCCGGGAGCACAAGCTTTCATTGTACGCTGACGACCTCTTATTATATATCTCGGACCCTGTGGATTCCCTTCCACATGCTTTTGCTATTATTAACGAATTTGGTAGAATATCAGGATATAAGTTAAACATGCGAAAAAGTGAAGTGCTTAGAATTAATTCCAAAGCAGAGGCTGTGTCCTTCGCTGATTTTGAGTTCAGGGTGAAATCAGACTTCTTAACTTATTTGGGAGTTAGCGTGACACGCTCGCATAGATTACTTTACGAAAAAAACTTTGTACCTCTCTTGGAAAAAACAAAAGTTGATCTGGAGAGATGGAATAATTTACCCCTATCGCTGATTGGTAGGGTCAACTCCATAAAAATGAATATACTCCCAAATTTCCTATATCTCTTTCAGTGTATCCCGCTCTGTTTATCCAAAAAATTTTTTGTATCACTCGATAAACTTATTTCAACATTTATTTGGAATGGTAAATCTGCTCGTATACGCAAAGATTTTATGCACCGGCTTAGACCCTCAGGTGGATTAGCTCTACCTAATTTCCAACTATACTATTGGGCTGCAAACTTACGTAGTATGCTGTATTGGATAGGAGACTCGAAATCTGAAACGCCTTCTTGGACTCAAATGGAGGCTTTTCACTGCCGCCCTTTTTCCCTAGGAGCGTTGATGTGTTCAGCTCTCCCACTGGAATTGCATACTTTTAAAAGTAATCCCTTGCTTTACGATTCTTTGAGAATTCTGGTACAATGTAGAAAGAGATTTAGACTACATTCTATGTCTATGAAGGCACCCCTTTGCTCAAACCACATGTTTCCACCCCCTGTTACCAATCCGTTTTGGAACATTTGGAGTAATAATGGAATACGCACCATGAATGATTTGTTTGTGGATGGGGTCTTTGCATCATTTAATCAGCTAATTGATCGGTTTAAGATCCAACGATCACATTTCTTCTGTTACCTACAGATACGTCATTTTCTAGCAAGTAAATGTAAATCTTTTCCCAACCTCCCTGAAAAGACAAATTATGATGGTATACTGAGTACCAATGTCCACAAGAGGGGAGCGATCAAAAGCATTTATAGCCAGTTACTAGAATTGCAGTCTCCCTCTATGTCCAGTATAAAGTCACAGTGGGAGAAAGATCTAGCATTGAACATATCAGATGATCTTTGGGATTCCATGCTGAGACGAGTGCATTCGTCATCTATTTGTGCCAGACATGGGCTTCTTCAGTTTAAGGTCCTACATCGTCTGCATATCTCAAAAGAAAAATTGGCCAAATTTGATCCGAAATGTAATTCATTATGCAACCGCTGTAAAATTAATGTAGGTTCACTCGTACATACTTTTTGGACGTGCCCGAAGTTAAACACCTATTGGACATCTTTTTTTAAATTACTATCGGAAGCGTACAAAGTCAGAGTTAATCCGACAGCTTTGACAGCTCTATTTGGAGTGATACCTTCTAACATCCCAATGACTAAACACCACTCAAACGCCTTTGCATTCGCATCCTTACTGGCACGTCGTCTTATTCTCCTGCAATGGAAACAAGACAAACCTCCGTCTCATGACCATTGGGTCGCAGACCTAATGAAGTTTATACATGTGGAAAAAATTAGATGTACAATAAATGGTTCGAGGTATAACTTTAATAAAACATGGCAGCCCTTTCTGAATTATATGGAAACTTATCAGATGAATACCATTCCTTAATAAGACACGATCCTAGTACGCATACGAAACTGCTATCTTTCTTCTTCCCTTTTTTTTTTATTTTTTTATTTTTTATTTTTTTATTATTATTTTATTTTTATTTTTTTTGGGGTCTTTGTCTTTGTGTTGCTCTCAGATGTTTCAGCTGTTTTCTGTGACTCCCATAATCCATTATAAATATATACTTGTAACTGTAACTGACATATTTGGGGCCACTGTTGTTATACTGTTTTAGTATGTCGTGTGTTCTGTTGAGAAAGCAGTTTCTGTTAACACAGCAGTTTATCAACAAACATTTTTATACTTTAATCTGATACGAGGAAAACCAAATTATTAGTTATTTTTTATATAATACACAATATAATATATTAGTTGAATGCAATACATACCGTGTCATTATTTGGGTAGTTGGTCGCAGTTGGTCGGTGATTAATATAAGCGTTTAGCCACCCTAGACGCCGAAGAACTGGTGGAATGATCCCACTGGCAGGTTCTCCACTCCGCTTGCTCATGGACTTGTTGTGGGCTCGAACAAATCGGTCTCGCACGGACCTCCACTTTTCCTTCGACACCATCCAACTCACACCTAATTCCTTTCCAATTTCCTCCTAGCTGTTTTGTAATAATTGTTTGTCCCTGTGCCCCGGCGAAGTTACGTCATATAAGTAATTAAAATTGCAAACCAACTCGCACAACCGGTCTTCAAAAAGTTCCGCCATTTCTTCTTCTTCTTCTTCTTCTTCTTCTTCTTCGTGTACATATGGAAGTGGTCGCATCATGCATTGCCCCCACGGTTTCCACTGGTATTGCTCCGTCCGTCAGCATCCGCAAGCTTTCAGAAAACGTGCAAATTACGTACAAAATTAACGCAGAGTACGGACAAAAGGCTCCATCCGTATCCATTTCCGTATTTAACGTTGAGCATAAATGAGCCTTTAGACTTCTAAAAACATTTGTACACATGTTTTCAGCTTGAATTCTCCTCTTCTATCAAAATATACGTTTTCATTTTTGCACCAGTGACCGATAAGCGACCAACAACAGTGAACATTGCAGAGGTTTCATGAGGTGGTCCTGTCTCACTTTCTGGATCCTTATCTTTTTCTGAACTGGGTCCCTGAGCTGCGGGCTGAGCTTTCATTACACCACTATTCCACAAGTCACATTCCTCTGTGTTTACACCAATCTATTTTTGTCCTGTGCCTTCACCTCACTCATCTGTTTTACTTTCACCTTTGTCTCCAATACTTCGGACTCTCTCTCTAACCTCCATATCTCCAGGTTTCTCATTTATTTCTCTGTCTTCTCTGACACTGTGCTCTGCATCCAACACAGGGATAGGGGGCTCATGTTCTTCGAGTTCTTTGAGTTTAAAAGTAACTAAGTTAGATTACAAGTTACTTTTTTAGTTCCATTCAGCAGCTGCCGAAACCCCCAGCACCTCAACTTAAAAATGATAACCAGTTTTACCAGTACTCAATTTATTGAAAGTGCATTTTAAACAGTAACCTCAACAATATATCTCCTGACATTTAAAGATGAACTTAAAAGCTATTTCCTGAAAAAAAATAATAAAATACAGATAGTTTCTCTTGAATTCACTTAACATAACATAAATAATTGTTTTTATAAAATAAAAGTATTTCTTGACTTCACTTAACATAAATATTGTTATTATAAAATATAAAATAAAGACGTTCTTTCTTGACCTGACATATTTAACTGTTAACACTAATGGCACTTACTAGTTTTGCACCGAAGTCCAGTTTTTGTTGTTTGGGTGGTGTGGATAAGTAACTTTGATCTGATTACAGGATTGGAAATAGTAACGCGTTAGATTACTCGTTACTTTAAAAAGTGGTAAAATGACAGTAACGCGTTACTAAGTAACGCGTTACTAAGTAACGCGTTACCGCCATCACTGCAGATGTCACACGTGCCACCACCCAAACATAGGTGCTGCTCATGTTGTATCGTATATTGATATATGTTTAATCCAGACCACCATTTCTTCATGCAGGTTACAGTGAACATGTTCTTCTATCAGAAACAGCTGACAGAACCAATCCCTCAGAACTACCATCACCTGGAACAGACCTGCAGGCCGTGCGAGCCCGGAGAACCCTATCTCCGCTACGTCTTTAGGAGCTGTGGTCGTGAGCAACCTCTTCAGAGATTCATGTTCCAAGAGTACACTCCACAGAGCAGGAGGTGAGCAACGAGTAATGCGTAGATAGCTTGTCCACAGGGTGATTGTTTCTGTTTGTGCTTAATGGGATACTCCAGACCTGTTGATAAGTAGCCTGGTTTCCACAGAAACTCTCCCTTGAGCTGGCGTAAAGTAAGTAACCCCATGATGGCTCTTCAAGACTCGTGTCCTGTTCAAGATGATGCAAGACGGTCTAGTGATGGAAGTATGTCCCAGCTGTTTACTGTTATTAAAAAGAAATCACAATAGCTTAATTAATTTTCAACACAATAATATGTAATGATTGCTAATGCTGATTTATTATATGCCTTTCAGAGTTGTAGCATTTATATGAATGATTTTATATGGCTTTTTAATGAACAGGGCGCATTGCCTACAGTGACTGTGACAGTATGGGAGGAAGCCAGGAATCTCTCACCAGTCCAGGTAAAACATTAAATCCTTCAAGACATGAACCTTTTATTACACTGATTGTAATTAAGTAAAATGAATTGATTTTACAATCACTACTTTTGAGGCTTACAGGCATATTTGACATGATTAATAAATGTGGTCAGTTAACAGTCTTACACTTTACATAGTAAAAAATAGATCATAATACATATGTGAGCTATAAACGACCCAAATGGCCTAAACAACCGAACTGTCAAAGTCATTGCTTTATGCTGCTAATACAGTGGAAAAATGCCAACAGCCTCCCCTGTAGTAGTCTCGATCACATTATTAGTTACACTTAACCATGTGGAACATGTGTGATACAAATTAACTACTTATGTGCGTCAGTAATAATTTCTTATTTACTGTCTCCATATCACAAAAGACAAAATTCAAAGTTTTATTTCTTGCCAGGTTTAAATTTTAGTTTTCCAATAAACAACATGAGTATTAATTAAACTAATGGCTACACACTTTTACTTAAGAGACTAGAAATTGAATGCTACAAATTAGTCAATCTGAGGCACACTACTGGCTTATGGTAGCCTACTTCACTTAATTATAACTAAACACAAATAATAGACCACAAGTAATTGTAATACCTGCTTCCATGTTTTTACCTGTAATCTCATCGCTCTGTGGGACAGGAGCTGGATTGAGTGTGAGAGCGATAGCGCCAAATTTAAAACACCTGTACTCTAATCAATCCTGAGGCCTTGTAACACTAACGAGTCACATGATGCCAGAGATGGCTAATTGGGCACAATTTGGTCGTTTTCACTAAGGGGTGTACTCACATTTGTTTTGAGCGGTTTAGACAGTAATGGCTGTGTGCTGAGTTATTTTAAGGGCACATCAAATGTATACTGTTATACAGGCTGTGGACTACTTTAAATGTAATCAGTTAGCGAGTGTCATATCTTATGTGTTTCTACACACACTCTCAGAGTGTATTAAATAGATGGTATGCTATAAAATGTCAGACACTGTGTTAAGGTACAGCAGCAGTTCACAAAGTGGGGACTATTCTCCCTAGGGGTAGCATGGAGCTATTGCAGAGAAGCATGGCAAGGCAAATGATTGAGGCATGATAAAGATACATGCTCCATGTCACTTGTAATACTGTAATTACAAATATTTATATCTGCAAAATGGTGGAACTTCAGAAAAATTGAGATAACCACTGCATTAAGGCTTTCTATCATTGAAGCTCAGGTGAAATTACAATTGAAATGGAAATGGATAGCATATTGAAACTTGTGCATACTTTAGAACATTTGAGCAATGCCATGGCGTTATAGAAAATTAATCAATGCCTATTGGATAATCACAATCCAGGACTTACTATAACATATTTGTGTGTGGGGAATTCAATTAAAAAATTAAAGAATTAGCTTGTAACTGATAAGCTATAAACAGCTTTTGGTGATGGAACCCTAATTATAGTACAAATTCATGGTTTATTCATATGCTTTTTGCACTTTGTCCTGAAGCTCATGGGAATAAGCTACTGAAAGCCCCATCCACTGGAACTGTGTCTTCTGAAGACATGGATGAAAGAGACATGGGCACTGAAGCTGGTGAGAGAAAACGATCTTTAAACCACAATACAGACTACCCAGTTATTCTAGTCACTCACACCTGATGATGATGGTTATGGCCTTTATGTCTTCCTAACAGACTGCTCTGACCCGCTGAATGAAAGCAACGGAGCCTACTCTAAAGTGCGCACTACATCTCTTGCCGCACTAACTCACCGCCTCAAGAAAACAAAGAGCAAAATGTCCAAGTGCAGACAATGTGACAACTTCATTCTAGTCAGTGGCATTGAGTGTGAGGAGGTGAGACTTTCATTTAATTTGGCCAATGGTCTGCTTTCTCAAACACCTTTTTTGGAACATTCTCACCAGTCCAGTGTTGGACTCCTATGTCATGTCTTTCTGCAGTGTGGATTTATAGTGCACAGGAAGTGTCTGGACCTGTGCCAGATGGAGTGTGAGCGCAGAAGGGGGACTGTGTTTGGGGTCGAGTTCTCCATGCTGCCCAGAGAGCACCCACAGGATGTTCCATTCATCGTGCAACGCTGCACTGAAGAGATTGAAAGCCGAGCACTTAACGTACAGGTACCCAAAGGGAATTGTCACGTTTAAACCCAGACTCACCGACAGTATGATGAAATACTTAGTTTTGGATAACAAAAAATTCAGATCCTAACCATTTGTAGTACTTTTGAAACTAAACCCTATTGTTGTGTTTGAATCAGCGTTGCATCCTTAGTGTACACAGTCACATTTAGCCAGGCCGCTCAAAAAGTAAGACTATGCACCATTTGACGACCATCCAATCACCAATATATTGGAAAAGGAAATTAAATCTATCTTTTGACAGCTGATCAACTCAACAGCCGATCTATGTGCATCCAAGAGCACAGTTAAAAAGTGGAAATATGTCATTTGTGTGTGTGTTTGTCTAACTACTATGGGTCTTCCTTGTTCAGAGACTTTTTTGCAAGTCAATTTAATTTGTATATACAGTCGATTCCGGTTAATTGGACCACATCGTGACGTGATCGTTTTGGTCCTAATAACGGGCTGGTCCGATTAAACGAACATGCCCAATGTTACAAGACGGGACGTGATATGTAACATATTAAATGTTTATTAAACTTTTATTGTGCGATTTACACATATAACGAACGTACAAACAAGAACTACTGTTGCTTACGAACTTTGTTCAGTGAAAAATAAATTTTCAACCAAGTTTTTCTAAACGATCTACAACACAATGAATGGGTACTCAGCATGCGAAGCATAATACTGCAAAAACAAGTTCTAACTAAATTCCAGTCAACGTTTGAAGAACTTATCCAGTGTGATCTGACGCGTTCTCTTGACAGACTGCACTTGAAGAAAATCAAGACAGTGGTGGGCGTGTTCACCTCCCGCTGGTTTTGCTCTTGCCAACACAACTTTTCGACTGGTCTCATTAACTGGTGGTCCAATTAACCGGAATCCACTGTATTTGCACACAGAAATAATAACAAATGAAAGTCCACTGCATCTCCAGACAAATGACGAAAGTTGTGAAAACCCCAACAAAAAAGGAATAGACCAAAAGTGGCTGTACCAGCTAAAATATATTATGATGCAAGAAAATACTTAGTTGGCCAAAATTCCTCAGAACAATACACGAGGGTTGATTATCCCTTATATATCCATTGTCATTAAATTTCTCTCTTTCTCACAGGGTGTTTATCGTGTTAGTGGGTCAAAACCCAGAATCCTCAAGTTGGTCCAAGCTTTCGAAATCCAAAAGGACCAGGTTGACCTTTCTGACCTTTCTCCTCATGACATCACCTCCGTTCTCAAGCACTTTTTCAAAGATGTATGTCCTGCAGATTTTCCACACTTGTTAACATAGCTCATGCTCATAGCATACATGCATCTTACATTTCTCGAACTTTCTTTTCTCGCCAACAGCTTCCAGAGCCGCTGTTTACTTATGATCTTTACAATGACTTTATTGCCCTTGGAAAAGAGATTCAGAAGCTAAGTGAGAAAAACCATACAGAAGAGACTAATCAAATAGTGGAGGAGGTAGTGACCAATCTCAAACAGGTTCTGGGGAGACTACCGCAGTGCAACTACAGCACCCTGCAGCACATGATGGCCCATCTGTACAAGTAACACATTTATTGTGGTTATTATTAATAATGTCTACTTATGATTGATTTGGTATACCTATACTTAGTCTGCTGCTAAGCCACAGAACATCTGCTGCTTATTTATGATATTTACATGGTCCTGATGAAGTAAGAAAGAGTCATAATCTTTACAATTATGTTTAAGTAAGTGTTCGGTGTGTGTACCAGAATTATTTACTACATTTACTATTACTGCTCTCTTTTGCCATTTACAGTTCACATCAATTCACCTGCTTCTGGTATTAGCTCTTTATTGCTGCTTTTCCTTTTTAGAATATCAGAGAATTTTGAAGAAAATAAGATGTCTCCTGGGAACCTGGGCATTGTGTTTGGGCCCACTCTTCTGCACCCGCTGGTGTCAGGCGACGTCTCCATGATTGCCCTTCTGGAAAGCAGCTACCAGGCTCTTCTGGTGGAGTTCATGATCTCAAACTACATCCACATCTTTAGTCCTGTGCCCAAGCCATGCAACCCCCCTGCACCTGAACAGGAGCCTGGCACGTTTGAAGAGCGTGGAGGCTTGACCAGAGAACGGCCACAGTCTTTAGAGGTAGGAAATTTCACTTGGTAGAACTGAGGTCTAGTTTGAAAAGTGAAATCGCACCAAATAGTTCTGCAAAAAATTCTTCTTATTTAAATTTTGGGGTGTAATGATTCACTCTGGTCACAATTCAATTCGACTTACCAGACTGAGGATATGATTCGATTTTCTCACGATTATTCATTTTACATTTGACATTTACATTTCTTTTTTGTTTTTGTAGTGTAAACAATAGACATTTTCTTGTATTTCTTGTATTTTTCTTAACAACAAAATGTTAGTCTTCAGCAGTTAAAATAGATTTTTTAAACAAAATGCTCTCTTCCATCAGTGCCCTGTTTTTTTTGTTCTATCCCTGCAATATTAATCAAAAGTGTAGATTTGCACTGTTCTGGAGCAGCAATCCTAATTTATTTGTATAATATACAATGACTATGAATCGTTTTAAGTCATAAGTCAATCTTAACTAACCTTACTGTAGCTTCTCCATACTATTAAAAATCTTTTATTTCTGAAGAATACCTTTTTCAAAATCACTTTTCTCATATAAAAATATTTTATTTACGTTTATATAATAATTTTACGCTGTGAAAGGATTTATAATTCAATTAGACAAAGAATGAAACGTCTCACGCGTTGATGAACATCATCGTCCTATATTTGTATCGCGGTGCATCGTTACACCCCTTTCTACATTACTGTCACGTTTGTAGCATTCAGTAGACACCCCTTTCCAGAGCGACCTAAAAATCCTACAAACAATCACTTGTTAATTAATGTTAGCGTTAAGGGCCTTGCTCAAGGGCCCAACCTTAGCAGCTTGGTAGTGCTGTAACTTGAACATTTTGGTCAGCAGCTCAGTAACTTAACCAGTGTGCCACCACTCGTTAATTTATAGATGTTTTATATGGTTGTCCAGAATCTTTTTAGAAAGAGGAATTCATCCAGAGGGACTTATACAACATACAGTAGCAGGATAAAGGATTGCTGGATAAAAGCCTTGATCAAGGGTACAGCAATTGTAGTTACGAATACGAGAACTTGAACCTTGGACCCTCTGATCAGTGGTCCAACACCTTTACTGCTTCATCATTACATACACGTACGTTATTGTATGCGAAAGCTACTATTTAAGGAATGTTCACATTAAATTTAAAGCATTTAGCATATGCCCTTATTCATATCAGTTACTGATACAGCCCTACAAGGTAAAATTCAAGCAGATAAGGGCCTTGTTTAGGGGTCCAACAGTGGCACCTTGCTAGGACGCTCAACGTTCTGTTAGTCCAGGATCTTAGTAATCCAACCTCTTAATGGTTTGCATATTTATTTTTATATTTATGTCAATAAGGAGACATTCTTATCCAGAACAACATAAAATTGACACAATCTTCCAATCCAAGCAATTGTGAGTCAGGGTCTTGCCCAGTGGCCCAACAGTATCAGCTTAGCAGAGGTGACATTTGAACCCTGGACCTTCTGGTTCACAATCCAGTACTTCAACGACTACGCACTACAGACAATCACAGAAAAATGATATTTACTTCATTTTTCAGGCGCCCTTATCCAGAGTGATTTACAACTGATACAAACTTACAGTCCAAGCACTGTAGTTCACAAGTGTCCATTATTGTGGGTAACAGTGTTTTATTGTGTCAGAAAGCACATAAGGACAATTTGAGATGATTTAACACCACACTATGGCTAGCTGCTAGATTTTTGTACACATCTCATTGGCTGTGCAATGATGATGAAAAAATTATGATGGCATTGGCTTTACTGTTGGTGTTTAAACAGATCTAATAGTTGCCTATTGAAGGTCAGGGTTCTGCGTGAGCCTAAAGTTACAGTTTCTTTATGGTAGGGTGACCAGACGTCCTCTTTTTCCCGGACATGTCCTACTTTTGAGATTTTAAAAAATATCCGGGGGGAATTTTAAAATCGTCCGGGATTTTCGACTGCCTCAAACATAATACATGTACAGTGCATTGTGATTAGAATAGCCACTCCGTTCCATTCCAGGTTTCTCTATATCGCAAATTAGTCGCCCTTCTCCTCAAATCTATCTACTTTGCATTGTGTGTGTGTGAAGAAGAAAGCGTGAGCTTGCCAGTCTACCCCCAAGTGTTTACAAGTGTAACCACGTGTGTGTCCGCCGGTTCTACGGTAATGCCGAAACGAAAGTGTACTGAAGAGGAGCCTTTTCTTTTTTTACTTAGTGTATCACTATTACACTCAAAAAATGTCAGTGTATGTTTTTGTTGTGGTACATATGTTTTTGTTAAGCCCCCCCACCCAAAAGTGTCCTCCTTTTCAGAAACCCAAATCTGGTCACCCTACTTTATGGACTATGTTTTAGGAGATCAGCTTGTTGATTAGTTGAATTGTTGGAAGTGGAAACCAAAGTCAATGAGTTTTCAACATGAGGTGTCCAGAGTCCACATACCGTTGGCCCTATACTCTATGTAGTTTGCCTGATGCTAAACTAGCAGTTAGCTTACTTGTTAGCATCATTATCTTTGTGGCTGCAGTGCTAAATAAACATCACATACCACACTAAATGAACAACACATACCAAATGAATGACATTTGATATTTTCGGTGTATTTGTGATACTTCGAACCACGCTGCCTTTCAGAACACAAGATCAATAAAAGCTTATATAGAGAAACTTAACATAGGAAAGCTAATCAAACTACACTATACTGCCCCCTATAGACACTGTTATTGTAAATTCATATTCAATAGGTGAAACTAGAATCTGGTAGTGTTTGATACACTGATAATGGCAACAATTCATCTTAAAAATCTCTCATTTAATGTTGATCCCTTTTAATTACCATGTCTGCATATGAACAGCCCTAGTTGTAGGTCAGTAGGTGTCGCCTTTGTATTTAGAATGTGTGTAATTTTAACAGAGTCGCACACTCAGGAGAGACTCAAGCAAGGATAATATTTCTAACAAGTCATCGCCCAGTGAGCCTGTGGACCAGCTGAGCCCTGAGGTCAATGACAGAGCAGGTAGGAAGGAGATGTTTGTGAAAGAGTGTATTATGTAGTTAGGACTTTGCTACTAACCCTGCAATCACACTGAAAAGCAACAGACAAGCAGTGGGGAAGTGTTTAAGGGTCAGAGCTAAAGATGGGCTGAGGGTACAGACTGACTCCTTACCAAGCTGCCACTGTTGAGCCCTTGAGCAAAGTCCAAAGCCATGTCACCTGCTCACCCTGTTCTATGATCAAAGCTCAGTAACAAGCTGGGATATGTAAAGAAAATAATTTTATTGTGCTGCATACCAGATTATATGTACACTAACAATAAGGGCTTTTATGTATTTGATTGACAGAATGACAAGTGACAGTAGTTTTGTGATTTTCTATATGTTATACACATTTGTGTGTTGTGGTAAAATTATAATTTCATTTATTCCAAAGACATCCTTGGTCTCCCACATTAATTACAAAAACATGCATAGCTGTTGATGCTGATGCGACGTTAAATAAACAAACTAAATCAACTTTAACTTGTGATGCTCTACAGTGCTATTAGTGCCCAAAATGTGTTTTTACTTTAAGCATTTATTTAAAAAAAACCAACCCATTATTATTATTATTAGTAGTAGTAGTAGTAGTAATAGTAGTAGTAGTAGTAGTAGTAGTAGTAGTGGTAATAGTATTACTAGTACTAATATTATTTACTTTCTAAATTGTTATCCACACCCTCTCACTCTCTCTGTATGTATGTCAGTCCTGGCTATGAAGAACATAGAAGCTGCTTCACAGGGTCACCCAGAGAGTGCAGATGCTTATGTGTGGACTCAGCCAAGGGATCATTTCAGCAGACAGCCTGTGAAGTACCCAAGGCAGGTTACTCAAACGACAGTGGCAAGGGTAACAGTGGCAGACTCCCAGCCATCAGAGGACTATCATGCCGCTATGGATGAAGTAGGTATTCTGGTTGATGGTGCTCACACCAGCAGTTCCTCACTAGAGAGCAACATCACAATACAAACCATTCAAAAACTAAACACCTCAGAATCCAGCAATCTGCCAAGAGCTGGTTATGCCTCTCAGACTCATTCTCTGCCCGGTGAACAAAGGAAACAATTGGACACGGAGAATATGGCGAGTGTTACATCCAATCCCTTATCTAATCCAGTGAGCAGACCAGAGATGAGTGTGAGAGAGGAGCAACTTGCTTATAAGAACACCAATCAGTCTAATAACAATCCAACAGTGCAAGGGTGGACCAACCCACAAACTGTTACCCAAAGGCATCTGATGGAGAACAGCCCAATTCTACCAGGACTAAAACTGAGACGCAATACTTTGCAGAGTGGCGAGCCATTCTACTTTGTTTGAGACTGACTGGAGAAGACTGAATAGTCCCATAACTGGATTTTTAATCTATAATTACTGACTAACATTTTTTTTTTTGCTCAGATCTACTTGAAGCATATCAAGTGTAACTGCGCATGCACACTTTTGTTTTAGATGTATATCTTAGATTCTTAGGATGACCCTACCCTAAATAGTTTTAGCAGTGTTTTACACAGGTTTTTTTTTTTTTATAATCATGTTTTTCAAGAATTTGTGGGGTGAGGTTTCATGTTTAAATATGGGACATATAAAGCATGGTTCTGTTATTATAACTGTATCAATTTCTGAAAAACATTTTTTTTGTAATTTTTGACTTTAAATTTACATTTATCACTGTTCCCAAGGGGAACTGAAATATATATATTATACAAGGTCTTTCAACTGAGCATTTTTGACGTGTAAAGTCATTTAAAATCCTGGTGTTCATCAAGCCATTCATCTATCTATATATACAGAGTCGTACCCTGCTGTAACTATCTTAATAAATAAGAAATAGAAATAGTCACTTATTTGTTTTACAGCCTGAAATTTAACTCAGTAAAATATATTTTCGGCTTTATTTACTGTCTTCATTTTACCTAACAGCAAGTAACATTCCAGTAACAAGACAAAAAGGAACACAATTCTAAAAATTAATAAAACACAAAAAAACCTCAAAGAAACATAGTTGGTCCCTGATTTAATAATTTTTTGATCCACCTTTTGTACTACAGCCATAGCAACTGTTTGTCTCACTCAGCTTTGTACACCTAGATTGGGGAACATTTTTCCATTGTTTCCTTATTTAGCTAATAGACGGATCTCTTCAATTTCATCCAGAGAGTTCTATCAGATTTAGATCAGTACTCTGACTTGGCCACTCATGGACATGCACCTTCCTGTCTTTTATGTTGTTGTCATGCTGGATGTTGAACCTTCTGTCTCTTTTTAGTTGTCAAGTAAATGGTTTCCAGGACTGTGTGTATACATGGCAATACCAATTTCTCTTAAATCCTTACTAGTTGCCTAGTCCGTTCTTCAGAGAATCACACCCATGCCATAATGTTGCCAACACCATAGGCCAGGGAAGGAAGTGTTACTGGGCCACATCAATAGCTGAACGTCTTTACTTCCAGGTAACAAAAGTGTTTAATGGTAACACTAGTATACAGTATCTGCAATACGCTAAAGGTAACACTGCAGTGCATTTAGTCTTTAGGTTAGTCCATGTTTGTGTGTTTGTCCACGTCCCACTTCCTTACATTTAGCTGACTGCTGCACATAATTAATACATCTTCCCAAGCTATGTTGTATTTCTGGTGGTGTTCTTGGTTTACACAAAACGCACTTGTATTACAGTTAATAATGTTTAGTCTTGGTCTCATCTGATAATAAGACCTTTTGCCACATAGCATCAGGAGGACGCTAAGAATCCTAGTCTCTGGTGTGGTACTTTTGCATAAAAACTTCCTTTCTTGCAAATGTGTCATATAGGTCGACCTTATGTAAAGCTTATGAGATTACTGTCACAAACTGACCAATCCCAGGTATAAGACTTTGTAAATACAGTCGATTCCGGTTAATGGGACCACATCAGGACGTGATCGTTTTGGTACTTATAACCGGCTGGTCCGATTAAACGAACATGACCTATGTTACAAGACGGGACGTGCTATGTAACATATTAAATGTTTATTAAACCT
>JAVSBV010066079.1:0-10426 GCA_033117975.1 Parotocinclus spilosoma
AAAACTGGTTATCATTTTTATGTTGAGGTGCTAGGGGTGTCGGCAGCTGCTGAATGGAACTAAAAAAGTAACTTGTAGTCTAACTTAGTTACTTTTAAACTCAAGTAATCAGTAAAGTAACTAAGTTACTTTTTATAGGAGTAATCAGTAATCAGATTACTTTTTACCATCACTGGTAATGAGCACCTACTGACTCACTGATGCATGACAGCAACGAATCCTATCCCATCTGGTCTAAATGGATAGAAGTCCTAGAGTACTGTGCAAAAGTCTTAGGCCACCGTTAGACTAGATATATTATTGTTTTAGCAATATTATTGTTGTAGCAATTTAGTTAATACATAATTGTGTCTCTGTGTCTTTGTTAAAATACAACCAGAAGCAAAACAGGAAGTTTATTAGCATTATTAAAAACTGAACCAGTTTAGCTCTACAGTGGTAAGTATTTAGTGCGAGCCTTGAGAAACAGCAGCATCTGGGAGCTTCATCGGGATGCCAAATTGACCAAAATACAGCATACAGAAAAATGTTCAGGATTCTCCTTTTTAGAAAGGTATCAGCCAAGAAAATACTAAAAAAAAAAAAGAAAGGGAACAGAGTGAAATAGCTAAACTATGCTAAAGCTCAAAAAGATTGGACTGTGGCAAGAAAATAAGCCACTGGAAGGAGGGGGAAACTCTGGGTAAGGTTTTATGTGCATTTATTTGACACCTACAGAGACATCTATACAAACCAGGTGATTGCAAAGGTTTGGGTGATCAATGTATCATAGTCATAATCATTTGCATTTGCGTCATTTAGCAGACGCCCTTATCCAGAGCGACATACAATTCATACAGTCTTACAATCCAAGCAATGGTGGGTTAAGGTTGCTCAGGGACCCAACTGTGGCAGCTTGGCTGAGGCGGGATTTGAACCCTGGACCTTCTGGTCCATAGTCCAGTGCCTTAACCACTAGGCCACCACAGGCCCTGGTTCCCTGATCGGAAACATAATCATAGTTTAGCATGTGCTATTTGTTATTCAGTTTAAGCAATAATTTGGCTTATCAGTGTAATTTTTTATGAGTCTGTGTGACCTGTAGCAATATACAAGGTTTAAGCTTTTTCCAAACTTTATAAATGAATACATAAATTGGATCCATGCTGCATTATTCAATGTGAAATACATTTCATTATTCAGAGAAAGTGTAATACAGGCATTCGTTTAATAGGCCTGCACACAAGCACTGGACTGCATATTTCAAAATTCCTTCTGGTCCCCTAAGTAAATCACAACAGCTTGAGGCTAAATAATCTAAATCATGGTCACAATGTTTCAGCAGCTGAACTTGATTCTACATAATCTGCTCCTCCTCTCGTGTTCTGCTTTATTTTCTACACAGCTTTTAATTCATAAAGCATGGCTATTTAGACAATAGACAGAGCATCTGAAGGTTTACACAATAACATGGGTGTTAAAAGAAATTTGCATCTATCACAGTTCAGATCTAGCTCCTGAACGTAAAGATGACACCGGCTGAAGTTCATTAGCCACAGTTGTGGCTGTTGTTGTTTCAGCCACAACTGTGTTCCTCGAACTTGTGTTACTTGAACAACAGTGCTGGGAGCTAATTAGCTCTTTTCTTCTGTTTTCGCTTCAGGATGCCTTTGCTCTACTGGTGACAACCACAAAAACAACCTTTTTTCCCCCCTCACATTAATGAGCTCTATTGATATGAAAAAAGGTCCTTTTCCATGAGGAGTGATGTGTAATGACATCTTTTATTAATTGCTCCTCTTTTAGCCCTTAACGGTCGAATGAAACAACCTTTCTACATTAGGACAGTGGGAAAAGGTAATTGTGCAGTGTCAGAAAATATAAAAATATGAAGAGAATTTCATGATAAAGGGCAACGTGTAAAGTGGGAAGCACAAGTATTTAGACACGTTGACATATAAAGAAACGAGTCCAAAAGATCTAGAACTGTGGTGTCAAAAAACAGAAGTAAGGTTTTTTGTATATGCATCTTTGTCATTTTTTTGATAAAAAAAATTACTTGCAGGAAGTTTTTGCTGATGTTTAATAGTTTTAAATAATACTAAAAATAATGCAGCAATATTCGTATCTGGATTATCTCCTTTCTTATAGGTTCCCAAACTTTTCTGCCCCCCTTAAAAACCATTTGAGCCCCTGATTCCACTATGTCACACCTCTACATGTTTTGCTTTCACTCCAATGGAATTAACACTGTAACTCATACAAAACCGCACAAACAACGTTTAGCGTTAACTTTTTTCATAGCGACCAGAAGGTTCACAGCCATAACCCAAATATATACTGTCCAAAAATGTTTTTTATTTTAAATAATTGTATTCACATATAAATAAAAAAATCACACATAAGCAACTATATTTACCTAATATTAGTTATTTAAAGACTGCATAGATAATTATGGCAAACCTAATGATTTGGAGATTCACATTAAAGTTATAAATGATCTTAAAAGATAACTATGTATAAAGAACAGTCTGTGAAAGCTCTTTCTATATTAACTATGTGTTATGCTGTTATTACTTGGTCAACTTACAATTAGCTACAATTAGCTTAATTATCTGTATGCAAATTCCCAGTGATTCGGACATACTACTACTACTAATAATAATGATAATAATAATAATAATGGCTTTTTTCATACATATGATGTGCTAGAAAAACTTTTTTTGGGCCCTTAGTGTCTGTCTATCTGACAAAAAGGAAAAACTTTAGTCTGCCTTGTTGGAATACTACCTGCAAACATTGCGTAGCTTTTCATGACCCACTAAAGAAGCTCAGAGGCTTTTCATGAAAGTTTTCCATGAGAGAATGAAGTCATCATTGCATTGTTCACTCCCACCTTATACACAATAGTGTATGTATGACTGTGTAAATGTTTGTTCCCTTTGATGGATTGGCACCATCTGTAAAGGTGTTCCTGTCTTGGGCCATGTCGCTGGTTAGGCAACACATGCACGTATCACCATTGTGACATTCAGTTGTGTTCTGGCACAGTGTTCTGAAAAATTACATATAGAAGAATCCCACACATTTATCTAAAAGATATACAATCCATAAATTCACATTTCGTTGCACTGTTAAGAGCAGGTGCTTTAGTGGTGCAGCAGCAATTCACCAGGTGAGGGTCACACACGAGAAAGATCAGAGCCGTCTGGCAAGAGAGTGGATTATAACCAGCACTGCAACCATGATCCCAACCCAGTCCTGGCAATGGAACATGCTTGCCTGCACACTGTGAATTCTGGGATGGGGGTTCAACAATTGTCAAGGAAGAATCGATGGCAATCCCCAACAGAAAGAATGTAAGATTGAGTGTGACTGTGGAATACTAGTTGTGCCTCCTCCTCAGCTTGGCTCCAGATGCATAAGTGAAAGCAAATAAGATAAATAAATTGACTGCTTCGCATGCCTTTTATGCAGGCAGCAATCCTGGCTTCTCCTTATTAGTCTTCCACTGGAGGTCAATTACTCTGACATATTGAGAAAATAACTTCTGTTTTAACTTTCCTGACTGTGGCTCAGCTTTTGTAAACACAGGCCTGAAGAAAATAAGTCATGCCCACCCTTGTCCAAAGCTAAGAATTATCCCATTTTTAAGCCCCTCTATTTTTCCGGAGGCTGGTGGAACAGATCCTGTAGGATGCACTAATGCACAAGGCCTTTTTTTAGTGCATAACATGATCACTATTTCCTTTTACAATTAACCAAACAGATGGTGATGTCATGCTAAGTCTATTAATATGAATGATCAGTAGAAACTGTGTCTAATATTGTTCCTAATGACACTAGAAAGATCTGTAGAGAATACTATTCACCCTTTGTTTTGGATGAGTATATTTTGGAAATAAAGATGCACCAAGTTGTTTAGCATTTTACAATCTCACATGGAGCTACCCTGAGGGATATATTTGGTCCAGTGTCTTTTTGGGTTTGCATTCACACTGCCAGATTATCCAGATTAAAAGCAGATTATATAATAGGCAATAGTATGTTGGCACTTCAGCATCACCACATCTTTGTAAATATAGGGTTAGGGTGGGAAGATGTTGGGTTAGGAGATGTTGGGTTAGGAGATGTTGGATTAGGAGATGTTGGGTTAGGAGATGTTGGGTTAGGAGATGTTGGGTTAGGAGATGTTGGGTTAGGAGATGTTGGGTTAGGAGATGTAGGGTTAGGAGATGTAGGGTTAGGAGATGTAGGGTTAGGAGATGTAGGGTTAGGAGATGTAGGGTTAGGAGCCTAGCTTGAGGTGAGCAGTCAAACAGTGCCAGAAGCATACTAGTTCTATGCAGTCAATTGCTTCCACACTAAGGACCTTCCTTTGTCAAAAGTTGAAAGAACAAAACTATGATTTTTTCCCATGCAAGGTAATGCATTTCATTGTATCTCAGTAGTGGGCTTTACAACACTGCAGTCTCTAGCCACTAATAATGCAGCTCTTAGGCTTCTGTGGACCAACCTGGCCATACAAATGCAATCCAGGAAGCTCTAAGCACTGAAATTACCTCCAGAGGAAGTTTTTCATTCAGTAATGAGTATTGCAACCAAAAGTAGACAGTCCTTATAACACTTTGGGAGATTTTCTTTTTCATTCCCACCATAGGCTTGCTTAATTTTAAATTGGCCTTAGATAAAAGAAGTTCATAAACATTTGTAAAGCTGATTTAACACAATGCTCCACTGTAAAATTTGCTATAGAAATAAATTGGACTTAATACATTTTCATTTACTGTGAGCTTGTGTCTCCTTCGCAGTTTAACTGTTGTTGCAGCCAAACATTAGTACTTATATGGAAACAATTATATCACTTACAGTTATTCAGGGCATTGACAGGGCATATAACAAATCCTGTGCCAGTATTATTCATTCTACTTCCACTGTTAGTTTATGGAGCTTGCATGATTGTAGGTTTGATTGCATGCCCCTATTAGAATTCAGTGAGGCAGATATCTAGTAAGAAGAAAGACTGTCTGCATAATTTTGGCTGCACCATTCATTTCTCATTAGACTCTCCTATGAGAACAGTGTGATTTAATTTCTGACTCTCTGTTTGGAGACATTGGAGAATAACAGTAGATTACGTTAATATGCATACAGCATCACAGAACATAGTTAAGGGGATATGTCTGAGAAAATCCAGGACAGCCTTCTTGATTTGTTTATATGTGCTTCCTGTAAGTCTCATTACAGAATTTCCTAAAGGCGCCTTCAGTCCAACACAGTGTTAGACATCAGAAAGGAAACGTCTATGCGATGCCAGCAGATACTTTTACTGTAGGCCAAACATTACAATCATCTGCCAAAAATATGCAAAAATAAATAAAACAAGAGCAAAGCCTGGAGCTAAGAACATGGTTACCTCTATTTTTCCTGGACACATAATTTCTTGAATTTAGTACAAAGCTGTGTCAATCAATAACCAAATTAAACAAGATCTTCTAGTGTACCAATGCCATATTTGAAAGTAACGACGGATAACTGAACTTAACTTGCAGATCGAGTGACTTATAGAACTCCAAACCTTGCACATAAACACAGCACAAGATCTCACTGTTCTGTAAGTTACATTTATTATAAGAACAACACAATACTAGCTGATGATGCTGTCAAGGCTATATGTAATACTTACTCAAAAAGTGTTGAATCAACCTCGACTGGGGGAGAGATACTGCACCGAATCAGTTATCCACTGCTCTTCTGGAGCTACTGAATGCATTTTAAATCTGGGAACTGGTTAAAGAGCTAACAAACAAACCCAGCATCACTGTGTATTAAGTAGATGTGGGCATTGTAACTATATTTTATGGTATCGCAATAACTTTTGCCATGGTGATAGATGATATGATCTTCTGAGCATATCGTGAGTGTTTAAAGAACACTGACCAGCTGCATGTTTTATTGTAAAGAGTGTAATTAGTCTTGTTTAACTTGATCAAGTGCGGCACATTTTGAATCTAAATTGCTTTGCTAAGTGTGGGATAATATTAATTTGAAATAATTTTAAATCTGTCATTACTGATGCATTTGATCTGTATCCATACCTGATATTAAGCATTTAATTCTAGAGGCCCAATTATATCCATCGTCCATTTTAACCAGAAAACCAATAGGATTTTGTTTTTGAGACAGTTTGTTTATTATGTGAGGTTTGTCAGAACTCTGCCTAGTAGCACAAGAAGGTAGAAACAGTCTTGTATACAACAGTATATCTCAGCTATTTATTTATATAAATATATCATTTCTTACCTGCTACCCTGCCAAAAATATCATTCCTGATCAAGCTTCTTTGGACTGTAGAGGAATCAACATGGCAACCCAATGAAGCTTCCAGATGCTTTACTTTACATTATATATATATATATATATATATAGAGTATATTTCTTAGATACTCATCAGGGGCTACAAAAAAAAGGTGGAAACCACTGCTGTATTGATAATATTTATATACTATATTTATATTGACAAATATATTGTACATTTCTACACACACAAACTCTGACTATTTCTGTATGGAAATACGACACTGCTATAATTAATACAGATCATGAACACGAATTACAGTATGTAATATCTGTGAAGAAACTCTTCGTCTCTGGCATCATTACCCGAAAACTCACAAGTTTCTCCCCAGCCCTCTACTGCCACCTACAGGTCTTTGCCTAACATTTCCATGTTTTGCCCTTCAAAAAAAGAAGCCACAAGTCACCACTTAGTCACAGCAAAAGCGCGTCAGGTCACACTGGATAAGTTCTTCAAACGCTGACTGGAATTTAGTAAGAACTTGTTTTTTTACAGTATTACGCTTCACATGCTGAGTACCTATACATTGTGTTGTAGATCGTTACGAAACAACTTGTATGCAAATTTATTTTTCAATGAATAAAGTTCATAAGCAACAGTAGTTCTTGTTTGTACGTTCGCTATACCTGTAGATCATACAATAAAGGTTCAATAAACATTTAATATGTTACATACCCGTCTTGTAACATAGGACATGTTCGTTTATTCGGACCAGCCGATTATTAGGACCAAAATGATCGCCTCCCGATGTGGTCCCATTAACCGGAATCGACTGTATATAAAGACTCCTACTATCCAAATGTTTGTTATTCAAACCATTTGTTCCGAATGAGCTACTTTGTATAATGGAGCTTTACCATGCAAGTCATTCTAAATTAGGCCAAAAGGCTCTGTCGACACCAGAAAAAATCTCAATAAGTTAGTTGTTAGATTGAGAACTGTCAGACTGTTAGATGGAGATCTTATAACACACTCTGTGATAATCTGACCTCACAACTGTACTTTTGTACATCTACATTTAAAAAGAAACGCTTACTATTGTAACTCTGGCTATTACTCCAAATATCTTTAATCTTGCAAGCCTTTTTTGAGTGCCACTTGAACGTATTGATTTTTTTGTTTGAAAAGGGGTCATACTAGGTAAAGCATGCAGAAAGCTTTTTCAAAACACAAATGGAGCCGAACATTATGCAGAATACAAGACTGGCTAAAAGTCTGCATCAATCTGCACTGAACTTCAAAGAACTGAAATGTTTTTAAAATGCACAGCAGCCACTCAGAGAACGCTTGGGAGACCATGTGAGAAATCTTCCTCCAATGGTGCTTTAAATGGATATGAGCTGGCTTAATAGCTGTGTAAGGCTAATTTTGTATGCCTGACCACCTACTTAAATAAGCCTGACTACGGCCATTACGAATGTCACCATCACTTTTATGGAGATAATTCATCTGCCCGAGATGAAATGGCCTGTGGACCCAAATGACTGAGGATTAAGGTGGCTTAAAGATGTGACCCTGAGTAAAAGGATATTCATAAGGATAGGCGCACGTACGACCGAATCGCTTCACATAATTTGATTGGGTGTTTAAGCCTAATAATGAACTGAGATTGGACTTACAGTGCCTGATAGAAACTGTCAGAAAGGATGTATTATATATAACATACATTAATACACACAGGATATGTGCTGTATCATTTGCCAACAATTTCAAGTTAGCATTAGTTAGGTTTTTAATATTTTAGAAGCATATATTACAGTATTAACAGTTTGCAGTATGGATGCATATTTCCCCATGTAGAATAATGAATGAAAACAAAAATGAAAAATCAGCAAGTTCTGAACAACATCTATGCAATAGTCTTAAGCAACATGTGACAATACATGACAACATATGGCCAGTAAAACTGAATACAAATATTCTCAGTATTGGATCATTGCAGCCCTCGTGATCAACATTCTAGGGATGTCATTATCTCTAAATCTATTGTTAGCCACCAGTATTTCAACATATATTATAAGCATATGAAACCCCACGTCAGAAAAAGTTGGAACGATGCAAAAGAATGAAATGTTTTGTTTTTACATTTAAGAAATCATCATATAAGTATGGGTGACCTCTGTCAAGAGCACTGGCAACCCCATACAATGGTGGACCCTGGCTTTTGGACTTGTGAATGATAGCCTGGATGGTCCTTTACGCCTTTGGTCTGGAGCATCCACATGTCTCACCACAATGGATGTTTCCACAGTATGAAACGTCCAGAGAAGTCTGTGCCATTTTTGTGCCATTTTTGCACACAAGCTTTAAGTGCCATTCATAAACATAATTCCATATTGTACAGCTTGAAAAGGGTTTTCCAAATTAATCCCTTGCCCATGTGGTTACATCAGCTATTGAGAAATGACGGTTCTTTGTTCATGCTGTTTTAAAGATCAAAAATCCCAGCCCCTCAGATTAGGCTTGGACCATAGCCCTTTACACTGAACTGAATACTCATGCAATGACATCATACACTGTAGAGGAAGAAATATACATTTAAATCCTTTCAAATCTTTCTTTGAGGAATGTTGTTTTTAAACATTTAAATACATTTCCTCATACATTTCCTGACAAACTATAGATCCTCTTTCCGTCATTGTTCTCTCAAAGAAAAATGGAGCTGGTCAGATTAAACATGGTGTACAATTAATATGCTACCTATCATTAGAACCACAAACAGAACACAGTTACACATTTAAAGAACCAATGATGGCAATGCAGCGTTTGGCTATACCACACAGGCTCATTAAACTGCAGTTTCTATTTTATCACACGATTGAAGCCCAAAATTGACACCTGTTATCCAATCACCAGGACACCTGTTATCCAATATCTATGCCTGGCCAGGGCAAGCCAGCGATTTCACAGTGTGCTTAGAGTGAAATAAATTGAAACACCTCAAAGGGAGAAATTGAAGAATTGTATCCAAGGCTCAATTTGGCAGTTACAGTCTGATGTGAGATCCCAACAAATGTCCTCATATCTACAAAGTGTCTGTGACCTTTTATGTCTTCCACATGTGGAGAAACAGCATAGTGGCTATGCCTTAGCTGAGCCTTGCAGCTCTCTAACTGGCCAATGGATCACATTGCAGCAAGTGAAGCAAAACTATCAGTAAGGTTACAAAAAAATAAAGGTCTTTCGCCATTGCTCTCCATCACAATGAAGGTTATCTTATTGCACAGGTCTGCCTCTTATCTGTCAATTGTGATTATTGCCCTCTTCGTTCTCCCAATTCCATCACCTTTGGTAGCTTTGAACAACATTTTTTGTTTGGCTCCATTTCTCATGGTTGTACCCAAAGATAATGCTATGCATGCTGTGGTAAAAGCAGTACAGTTATTACCATAGGCATTGGCTGTATATAAAATTAATATTAATATTAATTATATTAATATTAACTACATAATAAAAAAACATACATGATTAACAGGCATTTCCTACATAATGTACAGCATAGGGTGAAACTGCCTTATTTAATATATACTCTGATAAGAGAAGCATAAAATCAAGCACACTACAACTTCCATACTCAAACATTATCAGTACAGATATGATCACTGATCATTTACTTCAATAATATAATAAATCATTATGGAAAGAAACAATCTAGGTGTTGGATATGGATTTTGGTGCCGTAAACTGACTCAAAACGAGCAGAGGTGGGAGTTAAAGAGCAGAAGTCTGTCATTTACTTGAAAGTTCACTAACCATATCAATCCCTTCCTTGCTCTTTAGTTTATGTTTGGACGAAAGACTGTTATAACTTGGTTGAAGTCATTGTTTTTCAAAGCTTCCTGTGTTTGTGTGCAGGACTTTTCATTTTCACACTATTGTATATAGTACTTCTTTGGTAATCACACTACCGTACATGTATGTTATGTCATGTATGCTCTTCTATAACTGTATAAACTAGTTCACATTCCCTTGCTGATCTTTTAATAAAACTGTCTCTATCAATGCAATTTTGGCTTACATACTCTTAAGTGTTACAGCTTTCCACTAGACAGAGTAGATTTTCTTTAATTATTATGAATTTCCATATAT
>JAVSBV010066090.1:0-10426 GCA_033117975.1 Parotocinclus spilosoma
CTGTAAGTTCCCAGCCCTTGCAATGCCTCTGCAACATGATTTGCTTGAATGCGAAGCTTGGAGAGCCATAGGACGTCTTGAAGCTGGATAAACACAGACAACAGTGGTAACAGCACTTGGAACATCCCAAAGTATGATAAGCAGCCTGTGGAGTCATATTCAGGAGACTGGAACAGTAAGAAGAAGAGTAGGCCAGGGTCACCAATCTGCCACAGCAAGGGATGACCGCTACTTGACCTTATTGGCAAAAAGGAGCTGTGGGGAGATCTTCTTGCTGCCTCTGGATGTCCCAAACCATACAAAACCGGATCAATCATGTTGCGTGACTGCATGCCTGGTACGGTTATCTGTCGAACATCATAAAAGAATGATGAGCACCATCACTGGACCCATGATAAGTGGCCAAACTTCCTCTTCTCTGATGAATCAGTTTAGTTTGCAGCCCGACAATCATACTGTCCTGATCTGGCATGAACGACAAACGCGGGAGAATCCACGAATTATGAAAATAAGGTATCCTTCGGTAGTGGTGTAATCACAGTATGGGCAAGGAACAGCACCGGTGGTCATACTGAGCTCAACGTCTTTATTTTTCTGTTGATATTGTTTAATTAAATAAAATCAAATTATAATTTTTTTCCATTGGTTCATACTCGTATGCAAAAAATTGTGAGCAGTAAGTATAAAGTTCAACGAGTAAATTAAATATTTATTTATTATTTGTATGAAATGTGTCTCATTCTATTGGCTTAATTATGTTACAGTTTGTGCTTGATTATTGCAATAGTAATTTAGTACATATAATAGAAAAAGTCATAAAACAACAAATGTGTATATAATCGCCCACTCTTCACTATAAATAAGACATTTAATCATCAACCGTTAGTTTGGTTCAGTCTATTTAAGCTTTCTGCAGTTCACTCACATTCGATGGGAATTTTATCCCAAAGTATATTTCATATCCACATGGTCCAAGCAACTACAAAACACAAATTATATTCTTCCATGATTCTTCCTGTTTTCACTATTGTGGTTTCTTTTCCATAATTGGTTGGGTTTCTGTGAACATAGACCTGTAATTTTGAGACACCCAGGGGTGAGACTTTTTACATGTATTTTGTCTAACTACAATTGTCCTAGGACAAATGGCTTTGATTGAACACATCAATTCTTCAAAAGGAGAATGCCATCATTACTTTAATACAACCAAAATCAGAAATGTTGCAAATGGTCGAAAAATTTAAAACAACAAAAATAAATAAACAAAAAAACTCTTACATTAACTTTGACTTTTATATCATTGCAGACAGTCTAAGGCCAAAATGTTTCATGTTTTGTCTGACCAACTTCATATAATTTGTTAATTTACATCCATTCCTGTGTTTCAGGCCTGCAAAACATTCCAAAATAACTTTTGAGAGGGAAAAGCCCTAGTAATAATGCTAGCAAAAGATGTTAGATTTGCATATTTCTCCCTCTACAGTGCATAATATCATTAAACAGTTCTGGAGGATTTTCAATACATAGGGCAAGGTCTTAGAACGAAGAGCCACATCAGGCAGTGCTGCAACAAGAACAGTCCCATCAATAGCTCATATAACCACAAGGAATTTGTTTGGCAAATATTTTCAAGTACTATAATATGGCGTTGCATTAACAGGTCACTTAAAATGGTAATGTGAAAAAATAAGACTCGAGTTAACCATAATTTTTTTTTAAACAATAGACAGTGTGCTCCAAAGATGAAAAATAACAATCCAGACTTCACAGCAACAAGTATAAAAATTATGGTCTGTTATGGTTGAGGCTGTGTCAGTGGCTCAGTCTGAAAATCCCTGTACATCAGCCGTGTACAATGTCACCCAATCAAAGTTAAAACGAAAACAATAGTATGGAGGCCATCCAAAAAAGTTTACTATTTAGCAGTTCTACATTGTTTTTGTTGTTTTAACAACTTTACTGCAGAACAGTTCTTAACATACAGCCATATGTGAGGATGTTTTATAAGAAACAGAAAGCACCAGGAAGAAATATCTGTAGCTGTACCAAAATAAAATCATGAATGCAGGAACGCTGAACACAAATTGAGCGAGAATAAAGTCAGAGTGGAACACTGCTATCTGATCTTCCGCTATAAATATACAGTTTTTTAAATACCATAGCCTGCTATGTGAAACACTCACTGTAGTGAACATGAAAAATAAAAATCAGCCTGACAAATTAAACTGCACAGTGTGTGTACGTGTAACATAGCAGTGTTTTGCTTTCAGTATCACTCATCACCCTCCTAAAATTTATATATAAAATGGTTAGGAATAAATAACATGCAAGGAAAAAAAGCAATGAAGTTGATGTGGACTATGCAAACTAAGCAATGTGGAAGACCCCATAAATGCAAAGTCTCCAGCATTCCATTCAATACAAACATACCAAACAACACTTCCTTCTTCCACTTCCTGTGCTAATGAAAGACATTCCCATACGGCTCATTTCCTCCGCCATTTCTAACACAAAGTTATTGTGACCAAGACTGGCAAAAGGTTGTTTTTGACAGACATCAAGACTATCAGATAAAATAGTAACATGGAAATTAAAGTGTACTGTGTTGTAATGCATGTACTGGTGTTAATTTACAGAGTCAAGTAATAATAATTAACTCCCTTAAGAAATGGGAATAGAGAAGCAGATAAGGGCCCAAAAATATTTCTATATGTGATGCACTATAGCACCTAGGAACACCAAACCTCCCTCAATTACTACTAGTCGTAAGTACCTTCTACTGCCAAAATGAGAGAAATGTGTGGCCCAAAGGGAAAGTAAATAATATTATTACATTAAGTGTTTTACTTCCAATAGGTTTGGGAAGACAAAAAGCTTAAATGATCACAGTGAAAACAGAGAAGGCTAATAGGTCATTGTTTTAGGATGTGGTGTTTATAGACCATGTTTAGATTGTTCACATTAAGTGATTTAGACTCTCACAGATAACGCAACATTTGCACTAGGAGACTGCAACTGGTCCAGTAAACTGCTGAAACTCAATATCAAACTGGTGTATTAAAATATGTTGTCATGATGGAGCTGCACCTTCCTTTACAACAGATCAAGTTTCCACACATATCTTCATTTAGCCCTTTTGTTTTCTCTCAAAGTGAGGACAAATTTTGAGTGCTTTTGAGTGTCCAACTTCCTCTAACTTTGTAAAACAAAACTACTTGATGACATGTGTGTTTACATGACACTGGTCCTGGTAGATAAGAAATCACATCCATATTCAATGCGGGAGGGCCCACTGGAATATCATGCATACCAGTGTAGTGTTATTTAGCATCCACAGGATACGGAAGCAAAAGACCCACCAGAGTGCCACTGATGAAGCCATGGGCCACAACTGTCAACAATGCACTATGCAGTGTTCCATACTGGTGTTTGTTCTTATGGCATCGATTGTGTTAACTGGTCTGTCATAGACTGGCTGAAGGCAGGAACTAAGTGAATCTATGCAGAATCCATACACCTTTGCTAAGAACAGTATATTAGGGTGTCTTACAGCGCCAATGCAATTTTACCATTTGTATCATGAATATTACGCATGCACACACATACACACCCGTACCAACAACAGTCAGGTAGGCGGTAGCAAAGAAACAAATAAACACTAATGCCAGTACTTAAGGTTTCCCAGCAGAACATTGCCCAGAGCATGACCCTGTCAAAGGTTTTCATTTCATCTGCCTGTAGTTTTAATATTGTGGAGAAATGTTGTAAAGCACTAAGGTAATTTTAACCAGAAAGGAAACACAAAACAATAAACGTTACGCATTTTCATATTAATAAGTAGACATTGCACTATACATTGTGAAATAAGCACCTACCAGCTTTTTGTTCTTACTGTCATCCTCATTCAGTTTCTTTTTGAAGGGCTTATTGGGGTCCTCAGTACTACTTCCTTGTTGATCCATTTCTGAGAGGAAGCTTTTCTTCAACTCTTCTTGCTAAAACGTACTGTTTTGACTAAAAATCCGCAGTCATGTACACTTCAGAAATGACCTTCCCTTGCCATTCCATGCACTGAGTGAACCGGGGCTGATTTACAGGATAACCCTGCGTCTTTTAAAGGATCGAACTGCTTTCCTCCGCCCACGTTTGCAAAGTTACATAGTGTAGCTTCAAGTGCACATGAGTCCAGCTCTTGATCTTGAATCTTCAGTAATATGTGGAGGGAAATCAGATAAGATTTGCCATAAATACTCAGCATGTCTGAAAAGTCTCTCTTAAACGCTAATTGCGCTTACCAACATGTAACTACTTACATACTTATACAGTTCATGTGCTTCGTCATTATGCGATTTTTCAATCAACTACAGTCTTTTTACGTATGGCCAATATAATCTCTGCATTTTACAGTATGATACAGGTAACATGCAGCTTAATTCCAAAATAGTTTAATGCGCAGTGAATAGTTAAACAATGCCTAAAAGATTTAGCGTGATAAACAACGCTGAAGATATTAAATTCAACACAAAAATAATTACGACAATAAATCCAGCTGTATCCAGACGATTCATTTAAACAATGAAGTTAACTGGTTTCCCTAAAAGCTACAATACAATACTTCTAAACATTTATATCATGTTATCAGCTACATTATACTGAAAATATTTTAAGCGATAAAGTAGTCACAATGAATTAAACAAAACTCACAAAAAAAATCTCACCGCAGTTTCGCAAACAACCAAACCTTAATGCAAGGCCCACTATTGTCCCGCCTGTCCATGTTTCCTATTCGCACGTGATTCCTAGCGCGCCGGGAAGAGCAGAACAGGGATTGGTCAGTTGAGGCATATATCAAATCGACGATCTATTGGAAGGGACAGATCAGTGACGTAGCTTCGTTAAAACCAGAGAGAATCTGGTTAGAATGACTTGAACATGTAGTAGGTTTAATGTGGAACTCTTTAGAGTGTAGATGATAGGAGAGCAATCACACAACAACGTTTATCCAGCAGTGTTTTCATTTTTAACTGAACATCATGACATGCATCATTACCACTCTCAATGTTCGAGTCTAGGCTAAAACATATTTATGCAGGCCTTTGGTTAGATTTAGACTGGGCTGCTTTGGGGCCGGAGTCTGGGGTCATGTCATGGCTTGTCACGCCCTGGCCAGGAGTATCTTTTGGGTGGTCTAGCTCCAAAGACTTTCCACTGAGGACTCAAGACCCTAAAGAACTTCAAGATTCAAGATCATAAAGGGACGAAATAATTGCCAACATGCATGTTTTTAACTCTGTTCTCTTCAGTTTTTAATTTATATTTTTATATTTACGTAGTTTCTGTTTTTGGAACTACAAATGTATTTGGCTAGATAAATTAATTTAATTCTTACAATTTACATCAAAGCCACCCAAGGAGGATTGGTCTCTTTTTGAGTCATGGTCCAAGGTTTCGACCTTATTACATTTAGGGAATTCCTTGCACCTGTTTCCCTAGGCTTGCTCAATTTGGGATTGGCATTATAAGATAATCTAATATTGTAAAGCGGCTTTGAAACAATGCTACATTGCAAAAAGTGCTATAGAAATAAATCTGATTAGAAAAAAACACGGCACACTAGTTGGGAGTAGATGTAATGCATGTTTGCGTGAATTAACGTACACAGTTACAGAAAGTTCTATATAAGGGTCAATTAGTGCATCTTATCCACTGACATACAGAAGTGCACTGTAAAGCCATGGTGGTTACTTTTAATAAGTTAAGTATTCTGGCATTTATGTAACAGTGAAATACCAGAAATAAACTGCTCACCAAAATTAAAAATTCTTTACTACTTTTGCTCACACAAAATGAAACATTTCCTAATCTTGTGAGAAGTATACATATATATCATCATATGTCCACATCCACCACATTCTTGCTTTTAACCAAAATGTTACAACTGTGTACAAACAAGAACCACAGTTGCTTACGAACTTTGTTCATTGAAAAATAAATTTGCAAACAAGTTTTTCAAAACGATCTACTACGCAATGTATAGATACTCAGCATGAGAAGCATAATAATGTAAAAAAAAGTTCTTACTAAATTCCAGTGAACGTTTGAAGAACTTATCCAGTGTGACCTGACGCACTTTAGCTGTGGCTAAGTAGCGACTTGTGGCTACTTTTTTGTAGTAAATGGAAATGTTATGCAAAGACATGTAGGTGGCAGTAGAGGGCAGGGGAGAAACTCAGGAGCAATGTAGTGATGCCAGAGACGAAGAGTTTCTTTAATATTACAGACTGAACATGTTCTTTGGTCCGATTAAGCAGAATTTTGGTCCGAATAAGCAAATAAAATTACACATATTTAATAGGATTTGATTTGGTACTTTAGGATTTGGTCCAAATAAGTGGCTGGTACAGTTAACTGGTGGTCCAATTAACCAAAATTGACTGTATTTCAAAATGAAATACACAACACGATCTCTGGCCCTTGTGTTGTTCATGTTTTCCATGTAACTCAGAGTCAGCCCAAAAAGTGGCGTTCCTTTATTGTTCTTCATTATTCTACATGCAGAAATGCTGCCCTTTGTGAATGCATGTATCCCAACAAGTGATCCAGCTGATCAGATACTATTCAAGGTTTTCAGGAGTTGGTTAAAGTTTCAATTAATTGCAATGGGCACTCAGGATTGGAGCTGAGAAACATTTCAGATATCACCTTAGTGAAAATAAAAAACAGGCTCTTCTTTGAGTAGCAAGATCTTCTTACATCTGACCTCTCATGAGGACGCTGCGAGCATTTGCCCAATCAGTCCGGCCATCTGATGTGAGCAGTCCAATGGGAGGCTGTTGTTTCTCTTTGCTCTCAGTCATCCTCATGATCTTCTGCATTTGAGTGAATAAGTCTTTCTCACTGAGTCGCCGGAAGTTGATTACCACATCGAGAACAAAAAACTGTAATAAAACCATGCAAATCACATTAGAACTAACCATTTTATTTTTTTTATTATCTAACTATAATTGATTATAGCTGATATAACATACTGACAGCCATTCTGAGTGGAGTAACAGCTGCATAATTAGTCACTGTTACTTTAGTTACAATAAAGTATCACTAATTTGTCTTCTACATAATTAAAAAGACCTCAAGCATAAAAGTTATACTGTTTAAGACAATAGTAAGCACCGGTTTAAGGAATTATAAATTATGTTGTAAAACAGAAAATGAAATGCCAAAGAGAGTTGTAAGTGCGTTTTATGATTGATATGATGAGTGTAATTATAAAAAACAGAGATTGTTTTATTTAAATATATGGCATCCTAGCTTACTTGGTTTTTACAGGCCACAATTATGTGTTCTGGTTCTGGCATTACACTGCTGCTTTGGGCTACCAGAGTGTCTATCTTATCTCCAGGTAAACGATATGAAGTAAATAGCCTGTAGTACTGCTCCATACACAGAGGTGTGCCAGCTAGTTGCCCCCGGGCAAAGTCCACTGGTAAGGCTTGTCTGTAAAATATGACAATAGTCTCAGGCAGTACTATAGAACTCCTAATGAACTGATTCAAGTGCTATGTCTACTACAGTAATTCTATTTTATTCCAAGAATAAAACCCAAGGGATAGTACTGACATAAGTGAACATACCCATCAAGTAGACATTTGTATTCTAATACACCTGAAATTAGATGAGCTGCAAATCTGTTGAAGACAAGGGCAAATAATTAAAATATATTAAGTATAGTGTATACAGTGTATATACCTTATATATATATATATATATATATATATATATATATATATATATGTGTGTGTGTATTATATATATATATATATATCAGGTATACGGAAAGTATTCAGACTCCTTTCACTCCACACACAAATGTTTCACTCTTTGTTTCATTGCAGTTATTTGCTAAAATCAAAAAAGTTAATTTTATTTCTCATTAATGTACACTCAGCATCGCATCCTAACAGACAAAACAGACAATTTTTTAATAATACATTTTACAATTACAAGAAAAACTGAAATATTACATGGTCATAAGTATTCAGACCCTTTGCTGTGACACTTATATTTAACTCAACAACCTGTCCATTTCTTCTTATTTTACTTAAGATGGTTCTATTCCTTCATTGGGTCCAGCTGTGTTTAACTGAACTAATTGGACTTGATTAGGAAAGGCACACACCTGTCTATATAAAACCTCACAACTCACAGTGCATGTCAATGCAAATGAGAATCATAAGGTCAAAAGAACTGCCAAAGGAGCTCAGAGACAGAATTGTGGCAAACTTCTGCAGCACTCAAGGTTCCTAAGAACACAGTGTACTTCATAATCCTTAAATGGAAGAAGTTTGGGATGACCAGAACTCTTCCTAGACCTGTCCCTCCAGCCAAACTGAGCAATCGTGAGAGAAGTAAAGAAGAACCCAAAGATCACTGTGGCTGAGCTCCAGAGATGCAGTAGGGAGATGGGAGAGAGTTCCACAAAGTCAACTATCAATTCAGCCCTTCACCAGTCAAGGCAGAGTGGCCCCACGGAAGCATAGAGTTTGCCAAAAAACACACGAAAGACTCCCAGACTATGAGAAATAAGATACTCTGGTCTGATGATCTGGTCTGAACTTTTTGACATTAATTATGTTGGTATGTAAAAAAAGTGGTATGTGTGGAACAACTCTGTGACCATTCTTGACTGACCCAGCCCGAGCCCTGACCTAAACCCAATTAAGCATCTCTGGAGAAACCTGAAAAGGAACTAGAGAGGATCTGCAAGGAAGAATGGCAGAGAATTCCCAAACCAAAACTTGTTGCATCATTTCCAAGACTCATGGCTGTACTAGCTCAAAATGGTGCTAATACTAAGTACTGAGCAAAGGGTCTGAATACTTATGTGATACATAAGCAATAGAACACGAGAGGGAGTGTGTTATATCACATTTCGCCTTGTGCCTACGACCAAATCACAGCCGTGATGTTATTCGCGATAACACACAAACTCGAGTGTTGTATTGCTTTTAAATATTTTTAGAGTTTTCTTTTTAAGTTTTTTTTTTTAAATATAAGTTTTAGTCATATCTGTCAACAAAACGTGATCTTTAACAAGCTGCAAATGAAGAGCAGTGTTCTTTAGGGGACTTTCCCCTAGCAATCCTGCCATGCAGGACATTTTAGGACTTGTATGAAACTCTGAATATTTATATAGAAATATAGAAAATTGTTCCGAAACATTTCAAACATGCACCACCGAAGTTCTACAAATGCCTGGTAAAGTTACGGAGCAATTGTAGAACAATTTTGAGCAAAAATGTTCTAGTGAATTCTCCATCCTTTAACTCATTATACATGGTCAAATCATGGCACACAAATGTTCATGCACAGCTATTTGTTGTAATGCACAACTATTTCTATTATTAATAGTAATATGTGTGTTTTAGGCAGTTATTTGCTTGCTTTCAAAAATAACACATTTTATTATTAAAATGATACTACTAATAATTGAGCTCCAGATTTTTCTATTTTCCTATGTTTCTATAATTGTCAGTATATTTAGTTCTCATATTTCTTCTGTAAACGATTTCATATACTTTTTTATAGTTTGTATTTTTTATTACAACTACTATAATACCAGTAATTCTTCAGTAATGCATTTTCATTTATATTCCTGAATGTCTAATTATGTTACAAGCCCAGTAACTATATCTGTGCCACAATATTGTTTATGACTTAGATATTCTACTTTGCATTTTGTGAAAGAATAGCAATACTGAATGCAGCTTGACTGTTGGCAGATCTAGTCATTCTGGGTCAGCAATTTCATTGGTTGAAATTTTCTGTAATGAAAAGTCATGTAGTGTAACTTTTGGAAGTATTTAAAATGACTAATATATACATTATCTTGCTAAAATCTGAACTAAAGGGTTCTATATTTTCCACTTTAGTTTCTGCATATTGTTTTAGTGTTTGCTGCACAGTGTTTTCTACAGTTACAAACTACAGTTCTTCTCTATATACTTTTTTAGTCCTACGTTTCTTATTGGCAGGTACAGCAATAAAGTGAATGTATCTAATAAAGTGTACAGTGAGTGAATATTGTTTTAAAAATCCAGTAGCTCAGTTGTCTGATCCATTATTATTATATTATATACAGGGGTTGGACAATAAAACTGAAACACCTGCCATTTTAGTGTGGGAGGTTTCATGGCTAAATTGGACCAGACTTGTGGCCAATCTTCATTAATTGCACATTGCACCAGTAAGAGCAGAGTGTGAAGGTTTAATTAGCAGGGTAAGAGAACAGTTTTGCTTAAAATTTTGCAATGCACACAACATTATGGGTGACAGACCAGAGTTCAAAAGAGGACAGCAAGTCTTTGTGATGTATCAAGAGCCACGGTATCCAGGGTAATGTCAGCATACCACCAAGAACGACCAACCA
>JAVSBV010066111.1:0-10424 GCA_033117975.1 Parotocinclus spilosoma
TGCCAAAGGTGGTTCTACAAAGTATTAAGCAAAGGCTGTGAATACTTATTTAAATATGATTTCTTTGTTTTTTAATTGTAATACATTTTCAAAACTCTCAATAAAACTTTTTTCACATGGTCATAATGGGGTATTTTGTGTAGGATTTTGAGAAAAAAGATTAATTTAATACTTAATACAATACAATACTTACAATAATTTGGAATAAAGCTGTAACGTAACAAAATGTGGAAAAAGTAAAGCACTGTGAATACTTTCCGGATGCACTGTAGCTGCTGTTCACTGTAAGGGTCCTTATATAAGCAACACAATGAACCTCATGAAGTAACCATACATTTAGTTCCATAGGTCAAACTTCAAAGTGATGAATATGAGCCATATATATATATATATATATATATATGATGCTGTGATTTTACCTTTTCTTGGTTAAAAAGTAAATGTGTCGACATTAGCCATGCTTTGTTAAGCTGTGTGACCTAAGACTGACTTGGTCAACTATTCTCAGAAATTATTCTGCAAAAAGCCTAGGAGGTACACAGTAATCCGGTCAGAGTAGACGGTATGTGGACTCGTGCAGAAAGGTGCTTGAGGCGTCCTGTAGGTGTGTAATCTAGTTTGGCCATGTTTGTGCTGTACAGGAGTGTTAGCACCGGTCAGAGCCATTTACACCTTTTCTCTTGGCTGTAGTCTTGTGTTCAGCCTGGTTTACTTCCAGTTAGCTCCTGTCAACACCTTCCTTTTTCTCTTAGTGATTTCTGTTGCTGTAGATTCTTTCCATTGCATTCTAGCATCGAAACCATTTTCCCTCTTCTAACTGGCTATTGCCTTCACCAAAGGCTTGGACCAGCCTAACTGATGCCTCAGTGTCTGTAAAATCCTGTTTGGAACTGTCAAAATGATGACTATATGAGATTGTTGCATATATGACCATCTTTTAGCAACCTGAAGGTCTGACAAGGTTTTCTCTTGCAGAGCTCGCAGTAACCTCTCTTCTTGCACACCTGTAGAGAGTTCTGATAAAACACAAACGATGCTTTTTAAAGAAGCTTCTGCTTGTGTTGATCATTTTTTATTATGCAAATCTGACTTTATTTTTGTATATCTGTCAATTTCTTTCATCACTTCATATACAACCTACAAATCATTGCTGTTTGAATTACAAGTTAACTTTTGTTTAAATTGTATGTTCATTATTCAACATTTTCCGCTTAATAAACATGGAGCCCACCCGGCAACTTTGGGCGCAAGGGCAGAAACAACCGCCAATCCATTGTAGGGCACACACACACAGTCTCACACACATATTCACACATTAAGGGCTACTTTAGAGACACCAATTAACTTAAATGCATGTCTTTGGACTGTGGGAGGAAACCTGAAGTAAACCCACGCAGAGACAGAGGACATGCAAACTCCACACAGAAAGAACCCAGTGCTACCCACCAAGCCATCGTGCTACCCTGAAGTTGTATGTGTTAAAATGTATTCAAACTCAACTCAGTACAGTAGAATTAAAGCCCAGTTTGGCAGAGCATCTGAATTATTACACCAGTGGGATATTGACTCGAACTTCATTAGGAACATTCTACTAATATGGTTAGGGCCTCCGTTTTGTAGCCCGTCTGCATTAAGTATTGACATTTTGTACATCCTGAGATGCTTTTCTGCTCCCCGCAATTGTACAAAGTGGTTAAATGAATGATAGCAACCTTTCTCTGAGTTTGAACCAGCCTACTCCTGCTCTTTTGGGCCTTACTATTAATTTTCAATCCACAGAACTGCTATGGGCTCGATGTTTGTTTCGGAGTAAACTATAAAGACTGTTGAGTAGCAACTCATATATTCATGGGGGTGAACACAAGCATATCAGCCTGGACGAGCGTGACACACATTGACTGTTCAGTAGGATGTATGGTCACCCAAGACTGCCAAAACACAGCAGTTCTTATGGGTTCCTCTCCGTACTAATTTTGAAATATCCTCTCATTTTTGTAAGCAGTGTACTTAGAATGTAACTCTCCATACATTTTATTGACTTTTCATGGTGAAACATTGGGCTTTAAAGGCAACCGCATTTAACTATTAATAACCAATAGTAAATAATAGAATCACCTAGTGCTGGACGATATGGCCAAAATGTATATTGCTATATATTCCTTAATTTCGGTCGATACGATATAATTCCAATATCTATATAAATACTTTAAAGGCCCCCAAAAAACTGCCAAGAATCCCAACAATGGAAGTCTGTACCTACTACAGTCTTAAAATTCAATTGAAGTCTTTGAAACCTCCTCCCACAAAAACAGTATAATACTTTAGAAATGAAAATGGTCAAAATAAATCAATGATCACTTTTATTTGCATATAGCCTTCTAATACAAACAAAAACATGACATCCCTGTCAAACAAACCTTTAAACCCTACTAAAGCATGATCAATGCAAATAACTTTCATTAGAAATTAAAAACAGAGGCTTTTTCTTATTCTTCTGTAAACAAATTGAACATATTAAAACAAAGTGCTTCAACCAGGATATAGAATTTTAAAAAGCCCTTTATATACGTAAAAAGAACATGCCATCCCTGACAAATCAACAAACCTCTAGGCTTTATCAATATAAATAACTTAATTATAACAAAAGATACATGTAAGGTTGGGAGGTTCTGCTTGTGGCCAGGAAGCTCATATCGGTGGTCCTTTTTCTAAAGCGCTCATTTTCCACCGTAGTAAACAGCATCACGTGCTTAGCCAAGAAGTTTGTTACAGCTTTAGTATGTTATATTTATAATATGTTATATTATATTTAGTACTCATGTCTGTATTGGACTGTTTGTCATAAGGCATGAATGCAACCAGGGGTGTCTGTTGCATGGGGTTCGTTTGGGTTGACTTGAACATTTTTTTCCTCATTTTTTGACTCAGAATATTCTATGTAGTGGAACTGCTTAAGGTGGTGGAAGAGATCTGATGCATTACCGCTGCTAGTCGGCACCACTCTTTCAAAAGCTGAACCACTTTTCATACCACTGAATTAGTCTTCCCTCTCTTATCAACTATGTCTTCTGCTTTTTCACTTGTTCATTCACTTGTGTACTGCCGTCAGGAACACTCATTCTGCATCTAAAATGTCCTGAAGCTTAGCGTAGCCTAGCCCAACCCATCTGGCTGCGTGCATGTGTAATTATGTCATCACGCACAAAAGTAGCCCGGCTACGGAGGCCGTTTGCGTTCAGCCGTGCTTAAATGCAGTGAATTAACAGCAGCGCCCTGTAAATAATAATACAAAAAAACCGCTTGTCAACAGCAGATTCTGTAAATAATACATATCGAAATACAGCAAAAAGCACATCACCGTTATTGAAACATTTCTTATCGCAATAAATACCAATATCAAATTATTGTCCATGCCTAATGTTAATGTTGTCAAAACAAAAATAAATGTTTTTAATTAGTAGGTTGGCAGAGCTATGACCATTTTTTGTTAAAACTGATCAGATTTGGGTCTGGTAGTCAGATAAGACAAAAGCATCAGGTAGACATTGTTGAAATATGGATGACATTGTTACTTAGCAAAGAGTTTGGGGTGTGTGTGGGCTGCCGCAGTATACTGTGGGAAGTGTGATGGACTTGGTCATTTTCATATAATCTTATGTAGCGTTACTAGCACTAAAGCTTCAGAAAGTGAAAAATGTGTCCAAAGAACTATTTAGTAGTTTTTAATATTTTAATACATTTATTTAATAGCATTTTAGAGATCTCAACCCAGCCGAATAACATACAGGTCCCAAACTTAACATCTATAGACTAGGTCATAGGACGATGGTGGCCCCCAAGTTTGAAAACCCTAGGTAAAAACCATGACATACAGTGTCCCTTTGGTTTCCTTAAAGTGATATGACTTCCGTTTTTCCTACATTTTCTTGGACTATTACAAACAGTATGAACCTGAGATATTACTTTTTTTTTTTTTTAAACAATCTGGTCAAATTGATTTGTTAATAAACACACCTTACAAAAAAGTAGAGACAGGCTGACAAGGAAAGGAAAGAAACTAAACCTTTTCGGAATGCTGTTTTTGAAACAAATTATTAGAATCACCTGTTTAAAATCACATCATTATTAAGTTGAGTGTTTGAGAAGTAAAGTCTGGTTCATCCTTGGGTGCAATATCCAGATACCTGAAGGTACCTTGTCCATCTGTACAAACAACTGTACACAAGTGCAAACATGATGGGAATTTCCAGCCATCATACCACTCAGGAAGGAGATGGGTTCTGTGTCCCAGAGATGAACGTGCTTTGGTTCAAAATGTGCATATCAACCAAAGAACAAAAGCAAGTGAAGATGCTGGCTGAAGCTTATGAGTGTGTATCGGCATGGGCTGAAAGGCCACTTTCACTGGAAGACATTACTCCAAAAGAAACATTTAAAAGCCATATTAATGTTTGGAAATGCACACAGGGACAACAAAAAACCTACAAGAGGTACTCATGCCTACTATCCCTCATCCCTTCTGCTCTGGAACAGCACCAGAAGGCACAATGGTATACAAAGCTAGACCTCTGCAATGCTTACAACTTAATACAGATCAAGCAGGAAGACGAGTGGAAAACGGCCTTTAGCACCAGCCCAGGGCACTATGAATACCTAGTGATGGCCTTGGGTCTGGCTAATGCTCACTCGGTTTTCCAGGCATTTATTAATGATGTTCTTCGGGACATGCTTGGACGTTTCTTCATGGTTTATTTGGACGACATCCTTATTTTCTCCCCGGACTTGCCCACATTCATCGCCCATGCACCAGCTCCGGGTGTAGGCAAAAAAGGGGGACTTTCATACGCAGTCAGCTACCTACCTGGGGTATGCCATCTTCCCTCGCGGCGTAGTCATGGATGAGGCAAAAGTCACGGTGGTCCTGTCCTGGCTCAAACCTCAGGCTGTTAAAGATCTCCAGCGCTTTCTGGGCCATGTCAATTTCTATCACTGGTTTATCCAGAACGTCAGCCAGATCGTGACTCCCCTGACAAACGTCCTCCAAGGCAAGCCCTGCCACCTTCAGTGGTCCCCGGAGGTTGAAACTGCATTCGAGAACCTCAAAGCAGCCTTTACCCAGGCCCCAATACTGAGACGCCCCGTTTCTAGAAACCCCTTCGTCCTGGAAGTGGCCGCCATCGGTGCCATCCTGTCCCAGCATCTAGGTGAGCCCCCTAAACTCCATCCGTTAGCCGCCTTTTCTCATAAACTTACACCGGCCGAGAGGAACTATGATGTGAGGGACAGAGAACTTGAGGAGTAGAGAAACTGGCTGGAGGGAGCGCAACACCCAGTAATGGTCTACACAAATCATAAAAACCTGGAGTACCAGAGGTCGGTTAGGCACCGTGGAGACCAGTTCTCCAGGGCTGTAAGGTTCATCCCACTTCACAAGCCCCAGACAGCCATTGAAACAGCAGAGGTGATCTTAGATTATAATAAAAAAAAAAAAACTGATGTGATGTTGATGTTTTCAAAAAGACCTGAAGAGCTCCAGTAATAGTGATAATACTGTTATCCTTCCTCATACTACAGTTGATGTTGATTTGGACACAAGCATCCCTGAGCTCAGAAGAACTGAGTGTAATTGTAAGTTTATATAGAGATTTTTCACTTGCTTTCTTAGAGGCCACCTAAATAAAAGTCTAACTGGTGTGCAGTAATTGTAGTGGCTGGATGTCTGTTATAATAGACCTGATAAATCCGATGTTTGTTTCAGCTTAACAGACAAATGCTTGAATCTGATCAATCAAATCTGGAGATCACAGAGTACAAGCACGTTCCTCAATTTTCTGATGAAAGAGAGTGACAGTGCAGCAGAATATGACCGGTCAGAAAATGTCAAACAGTTTAAATGCAAGAAGAGAAAGTTTTTTTTTTTTTTTAATCAGCTTAATTAATTATCTCAATCAAAGGAAGATCAAGTGCAACCAAGAAAGGGAATGCGAATGACATCATCTAGCTCCCAAGTTTCAAATGATTTCAGGGAATCTTTTTCAACTGATAGTTCTGATGTGACAGTCATGATGCTAGAGAAAAAAAATGGTGTCAGAATGTACAACAACAACAACAAAAAAAAAGTCACTGTGCGTTTTCTTCAAAGCCATTCAGCTAAATTTCCAGACAACTGGAAGCTAAACACAAAGATAAACCAGAAGTGGCCAGAGCAAAGGGCTCTATAGAATGAAGAATACAATTCAGTTTACTGAGAAATCGAGGAAACAGAGTCTATATAAAGCAGGTAATCAAAGAAGGTAAAGAAATAGTGATACTGTCTCAACCAAAAGGCAGCTGTAAAATCTTCTGATTACATGTACTTAGATTTTCTCTTGTGTTTTAACAGTTACATCAGATCAGAATGTTTAAATCAAACATACTAACAGGTAACATCTTTTAAGTTTTTGCTAGTGACTTACAAGAGAATCAGTGTCCTCTGGTTCTCCAAAAAACATAACATAGGAGACATGATCCCTTGGAGCCTAACAAAAACTGTTATATATTGGGCTGCACTGATCTGATCATAACACATCTAGGTGAGAGTGGACCAGGTCAGTTAACGAAACTATCACTACACTGCACTGTTTTGCCTGTAGAACGATTAAACAGTTTTGTTAGCAGTTATGTTGAACAATGTAACTATTTGGACCGGAGAGTTTTAGCTAGTTTAGTTTAGAACTAGTTTTTAGCCTTTGCTTTTAAATGTATATATAAACAATGATATCAGGCTCTTCCACACTATAAGGCATACAGGTGATTAATTAAGGGCTGATATTACTAGCAGTGACATCATCAGCTGATACCCAAAGGTATTAGGAAATGTAAAAGTTGATCTGTTCATCACTAGGTTCTCTAAAACTGGTAGCAGTTTGAAATAGGATGTTTTTTATTCACACTAATACTTCTGTTTGGGCTTGTGCACATTGTTCTACAAGTAGAGCTTCTGTGGCCAGGAACTGTTTAGATTTGAGCTTTTTTAGTAATTGGTCACAAATAATGCAAACCTAACATCTGTCTGTTTAAAGAATCCCAATGAAGTTACTGTCTCATTTAGGGTCAACAAAATCAGACTAAGAGAAGAAAGTGGACAGAAGAAGAAACCCAAGCTGTGGAGAAAACACTTCTGAACTACATTGACTCCTGAACTACATTGGAATGGTTCCTGGAAAGAAGCATGTCGGGAGTACATTAAGGTTTCACCATCGGCATTTAAACGGAGAAGCTGGAAGGGAGAGAAATTGTATGCCCGTTTCCCAGTTCTTCCATACTGTTATTTCTACTTTGACAGTATTTTATAAGTTTGTCTCTAATCCACTCCAGAAGCAGTTAAGATGTTACTGTGGTGAAGACTTAACTTTAAATCAGTGGGTTTATCAAAGGTGTTGCATTTATTGTTTACCAATAACAGCATTACACTGAAACATGGTTTCTCTATTGGCTTAAAACGATATAAAACTATAACTCAAACTCTATTACAGACTGCGTCAGTTAACGAAGCCGCGCCACACATTCACTGCATACACCTGGGACTGCTTTAGCGCCTGTATATACACTCGCTCCTAGCGTCGTCCGGGCGCGAAGCTTTAAACTGTTTATTTTGTGTTCACGTGCTTTTGGTTGTCCTGTTGTGTTTTAGGTTTCCTTATTTTCTCCTTGGGATGTCGATCACCTAGTTTTGTCTACTATGTTTTGGTTACGTTCTCATTTACGTGGACTACTTTGTTTCTATCTCGGTTTTGGAAATAAACTCCTGCTGACACTGCATTCCGCGTTCGTCTCCACTCCTTCACCCTGGCGTTACAACTACTATGATCATACCTACAATTATATTATTATAATTCTATAATATATTAAGTATATAAATAAAACTATATACATTTATTTTTCAAAAATATTTTTTTAAACTATTGTTTATATATATTTTCATATTTTTCATATATACACACACACACACACACTAGGAAGAGAGATAAATAGACAATATATATTATATAACTATATATTTCTATTATATATAAAGTACATAAATTTATTAAAATATATGTCAAAAATGTATGTGGGTCAATGACATGACTCCCAAATTTTCTGTCCAACTTTTTTTTCCATTAAAAAAAATGCCATAGATATCTAGTACCTCTCCCATGTATGTACTCACTTTTATCTTTCAAAAATCATTAGTTTATTAAATAATTGCAATAGGTGCAACCGTCTGGTCATGACTGCTGTTTTGAAAACTTCTTTAAAATGACTAAATTTACTTTTTATGTTCTTCCCTATTTGGCATGATTTCCAAAGTGTTTAGGATTTTTGTACAAAATTGCAAAGCATTTGTAATTTTATTTCCATCATACTATAAAAGCAAACTTAGTCCAAATCCATTTTATGAAATATCATGTGAAGCGACCATCAAGAAATGACCACAGCAGGTTTGAAAAAGTATCTCGATTTTTTTTTTTTAAATAAACACTCTTTTTAACAGCTGGTATGTAGTTGCCAAATTTGGATGTCATGTGGTATAACCTTAAAAAAAGTAATATTAAGTTATTTCTACAAATATATATTTTGATTAGAAATTTCATAGTGACCTTTAGTGGGAAGCTAGCTTTTTGTTTGGGTGGCCAATTCTGTGCCTGTAAGTTTTGACTGAACTTGAAAATATCACGTGGTGCGACCAAATGTCACTAAACAGCACCCCCTGGGTGAAGGTTGTGATAAAACATGATAGCATCATCCCTACCAGACTAGAAAAAAGACAGAATTTGAGCATGAGAATTGTTCAAATTGGAGTTGATATAAAACTACATTTGTAGTTTTTTTAAAACCACGTTATTACATTTGGAAAACCTCATGAGTCCCAATTATGTAACAAAAACACATATGTGCGCACACATTAGTATGCATACATGCAAATAGAAGTGAAACAACTTATTTATTTTTTTTTTTTTTCCTCTCCACTGCTAGTGTTGCCAGATGCATTTTATTCTGTTGCCAGACACAAACTTTATTTTAAATATGCAATTAACAAATACAAAAGTTTAATTAAGGTTAAAGGTTAAGGTCATATTTTATTGTTGAGTGCATTGGTAGGCAAGTACTTCATAATAGTACTAAGTAATAGAACATTGTATTCTGTTTCTCTTTTGTGTTATATTCTAAATTCATCTAAACATGATGCCTAAAAAAAACAAATTAAAGTCTCTAGCCAAAAAAAGTGCAGTGGAAAGCAGCTGGTTCCAAAAGGATCATGACTAAAAGTGAAAGAAATGTAGCTACACACCTAATGCCATCAGAAATATCAGTGACAGCATCCTTCAGCTGATTTTTAGTGGAAAGTAGAAACAGCCAGTGTCTTGCCAATTCACTAATGTTTTTTACTCACTTCAATGAGGATAAACGAATGAATGAAGAAAGATTAAACAGCATTTTGACACAGGGAGACCAGATGTACCGGGACAGAAGGCACAGATTAATGCTGAGTAATAGATTTGTTAGTAGGCATTTACACTTTGATTAACTGCCTTTTACAGTCAGCATTGGTAGTACGGAGTATGAAATAATAAAATCACAAGCTCAGAGTGGTCTTCTACTCAACAATCCACCACCACGAATGCATATGTTTAATAACCTTAAGAGTCGTCTGTACAATCTTGGAAACCAGCATTAATATGCACTTTTGTGCATGACTTTATTCAAAGACAAAAGTGGCAGATAGATTTTTTTGATCAGCATGCCCGTAGTGCTAACGGGGCACGTTATAAAAGAAAATGGTACAGCAATAGAGGTAACATCAGTCAAGTTACCGATCTGACAAGAAGTCTGTTACAGCTTTTACATCACTCACTGTCATTCCCATCATCTCAGCAGATGATGACCTCTTGCCTATTGTGTGGTTTGAGAAAACTGCTGGTATAAGCAGTGTAATAAACGCAAATGCAGAATTAATTGGTAATGTTCACATGGCAAAGTCTGAAGTATATCAAAGTATCAGTCCTGATGTGCGTGTGGCACAAACCACAACCAAACATTTTTCGAAATTAAATTAAAAGAGAAGAAAAGCTGCTCCAATAATCCAAAAATTACAGGATTTTCAATACAAATGAGCAGCAGCTGAGTAAAAATGAAGGGATGCTGACAGAAAAAGATACAAAATTCAGTCAGCAAAAAAGGTAGATCTGAAACCACAGAGAGTGTACATTACCCACCGTTGTAGAATAGACTGATTATCAGCCCAAACAGAAAGTGTACATTACCCACCGTTGTAGAATAGACTGATTATCAGCCCAAACAGAAAGTGTACATTACCCACCGTTCTAGAATAGACTGATTATCAGCCCAAACAGAAAGTGTACATTACCCACCGTTCTAGAATAGACTGATTATCAGCCCAA